>JAHQIW010001087.1:0-54069 GCA_019055375.1 Parelaphostrongylus tenuis
AGGAGAATAATTTCAGTTGATAAATCACATTTCTATTTCTCTTTTTGTTTTCTCTTTTTTAGTCGATGCTCTTGCAGGTAATGTTTTGCATTGCATTTCATTTATCAACTTCACAGCAGAATTTTTGATTTTATATAGTGAAATTCCAAAAAGGGGCACCGTGGCCGAGTGGTCGTGATGTTGTTCACGGCGCGAGTGGAGCAGAGCTTCACCCCCCACTTCCTTTCGGCAGTCAACACAACGTCCTATGGAGCGCCACAGCAAGGATATTCTCGAGATCGCAAGGACACTCACTAAACCAGTATTCTACATCGTTTAAGAAGAAGACGAAAAACGAATCAAATGCTAGAAGTACTGGGATCCGCGCAGTGAAAAGCACTGTGATAACAGATCAAATAAAGTGCTAAAATGCTACAGAAGTTCTAAAAAAGGATAGAATAGAACGCCACTAGGAAGAGACATAATGACGCATTTTCAATGAAACGCCCAGCTTTCTTGTAAAATCCCATTATGTCCTACAAACTGAATAGGATGCAGTCGCATTGTGTAGAAAATGTTCATGTTTCTTTTCCTATTTTCCGTCAGCACAGCTTTCTCATTAAAGTATTAGTCATCATTCAACAGCTTAAAAACTGGAAATTTTAGAACTGAGCCTGATTTGTAAGGAGACCTACATAGTACGCTTTGTTAATGTAAACAAAGATATTTTTTTGCTCAAAAGCGCATATGGTGCAGCAGGTAGAGTGATCTGCGTCACATAAAAGTCGATGTTTTAATCTTGCGCTTTTGGCTCATCGATCTTTCCAACATTCTGGGCTCGATAAATTAGTGCCAAACTTGTCTAGGAGGATAAACAGGACTGACTCGATGCAGCGGTTTTGAAAGGCCAGATATGCATTCATTCACCTCAAAGTTGAAAATTCAAAACGAAAGCATGACGAATCCCTCAAGAATTGATCAGCGCCGAAAGCTTCACCTTTATCTTTCACCTCCAACGGCAAAAAAGCTCCTGTATTCTACAAATTCCCATTTTTTATTACAAATCTTGTTGTATGAAGTTACATTGTGTGGAATGCTGTCGTGTTTCCTTGTCTTTTTTTTTGCCTAACACAGCTTCCTACTAGACTATTACAAATCGTTCAATAGTTTCGGAGCGGAAGATCTCAAATCTCAAATTGGATCCAGAAAATTCGTTTTCTAGCATATTAATGATCAAAAAATTTTCGAGAGTAGTTGAGGAAGTGACATTACATTGCAATTTGCAGTATCATTTTTTGACAAACAAGCATTATTTTGTAACTGTTTTGCCATGTTTCAATAAAAAAAAACCTTACTGAAGTCTCTTTGTTCTAAATCCATCTTCCACTCATGAAGAAATCCTTTAGGTACCAGGAAAGACTATATCATACTAAACTATAACACGGGAAGACTACGTGCTCCAATCGCAAGATCAGTCGCGTCGACTGCCACGCGACCTATAGATGATAGCTCGGGATAGCGACTGCTTATCAACGGTGGTCTCTTTAGGTTTAATTAGATTTGCTCACCATCGCACCCCAAACTCTTCGTAAAGTGGAGTCTTCGCTCTAGTTATGCCCAGTTCTACTCTCTTTACTGCTTTGATGAAATTATGTATTAATGTTTCTGTTTCATTGGGACTACACGAAAAGATAGCGATTTATTCACGAAACAAAGATACGACAATAATTTCCTATAACAGACATTACTTTCAAGTCATGATACAATGAGTTTTAGATAAATTGTGGAGCTGTGGTAAATAGCTTGGTCAACATGTTGTTGCTCATTATATCTTACCTATGGATATGGATGAACCGATGCAAAAGCAGCATTTTTGTGCTCTGATTACAGTCTACATCTTCCTTGACGAAAGCTGATGAAATCTTCCTTTTCGGTACATATTGCAACAACACAAGAGCTCGACTTTCTGAAAACCTCAGCATAACCAACTGACATATGAAAATCGAGAAAACTTATCTTGATTAGCTGACGCGAGGTTGCTAAATTAGTCGTATTAATTCGGCTGACGTTTCGGCGACCCGCCTTCTTCAGAGCCTGGGCGTATGTAGTATAGTCTATTTGAATGATTCGAAGGATCTTATTTATATGATGCCTAGGTCAAGTTAAAGTTAATCAAATGAAGAAAGGGCGCGAGATCTCGTATGATGGTGACGCATTCGTCCTTCTGGTTCATTTAGGGGTATTTGGCGCTAATCCATAATGCCTCAAGAGTTCTGCTCGTGGATATTTTTGATTCCTGCACTAGGAATGTGACAGCCGCATCAAAATCTTTGTTGGTGTGTTTTTGTGCCCTATGTAAACCTAAAGACTTGGTTTTATCTATTTTAGATTTCCTATCTAGATGTTCTTTTATGCGGATGAAAAGTTGCCAACCCGTTTCGCCTATATATTCTTCCCCGCATGTCTTACATGTTAGCAAATAAATTGAGGCCGATCTCATACAATCCCTCTCCTTTCCGTTAGAGCAGATTATGCAGTTTTTGGTGTTGCACAATCGATCGTAAAGCCTATTGCGAATCAGCTGATGGTGTGGGGTGAGAAGTAAGATTTCAATATCTACCATGGAACTTTCAAGACCGCATCTTTTCAGGCACCTTTTAACCGCGCTGCTGATTTGTTTTGATATAGATGGCAATTCAAAGGGAATTCTGTTCTGGTACGAAGTCTTGTTCTTTTGGGACCTAATTACAGTTTTTGGATATTCCCGAATGACAAATTGTATAAAAGGGTTGGCAAGTGTGTAAAAGGATGTTCTTGGCAAATAGCTTGTAAGACATACTTAATATGCATATTGAGCTGGATATTTCTACGCTCACAATTCGAGGATAAGACAACTATGAGCGACATACTTCACTGGCTTGAGATTTCTTTATTTTTGAAAAGGAGATGTCGTATGAGTAGCACGAACTGCATGAGATTCATGGTCTCCACGTCTAAGACGGCAGTAATAAAATATGATCACGAGCTGTGCCTTTCTTCATTTTTCTATAGCAGCCAAAAATCATTTAGCAGAATCGCAAATCAGATTAAATGAATTATAAAGTGGACTCTATATGAGTACACTCGCTCCAAGGACTATCACCTACACGTTGGGTGGGCGTGTTTGTAACAAAGATTAATCAGGCGTACTCGCAGCCGTCGGCATTTTACAGATGACGGTATGAAAGTTGTGCTAACCGCCATGTTCGAATCAATTCACCATCATAGACGTCAATCACGAGAGGAAGTAACGAATGGAAAATGTGCTGGGGTTTGAACAGCTTTCAGTAAGGATCGTTAGGTAAGAATTGGGAATGGTTTTCACTTCAACGGAGACTTGGGAATATTTGACGAAGGTAAAGAACTGGAGAGGTTAATATGGAACTTCATCGTTATCGGATTCATGTTATGGCGGAACATGGTAACAGTCCCAGTTTCGCTCATCAAATTGGATAACGGAATACCATGAGCACTAAGTTCCTGATGTCTCTAGACTAAATTGTTTTTAGGTCGCTTGAAACAATTTTTTATTCTTGCGCCGAAATAAGTCCTCCTGTACAGATTTTCTAAAACTGGTATTCATTAGCGGTCCTGGTGGAAGTGTTGCAGCAATCAACCTTTGGCCTCATTTATATGAGCAGTTGCTCATTGGTAATGGAGACACGATTTGAACTTCATGTTTAGAGAGCTGATCTAGTTTTGGGGCGTTTGAAGTTCTTCAACAAGCAACTTGCAACCTCCGGATGGATTTTTTTTCTCACACGACCTCGTTTTGTGCGACAGGTTTACTTCTTTTGGGCAATAACTGGAGTTTTTCTCCAACTTGTGGCGTAGTCGGGAATATCTACGGAAAACGGATTAATTGGAAGGGCAGTGGCCAAATGGTTATTGATGTAGGCGATCAAGAAGCGAGGTGTTGGGTCGGACTCCTTTAACAACTGTTCCCTTCAAACTCAATCAACAAACGCCCTACGGAAAGCTGCAACTCAGATTTTTCAAGAATGCAAGGATATTTGCTCGATCATCATTCTACGCCATTCATAAAGAAGATGAAATTCAAACACAGCCGAAACACCACGTGCAATGTTCGAAGATTTTTGTCCAAAATGAATGCAGGGAAGGAAACGAAACGAGTGCTAGAAATGCCACCATCTGCACACTAGAATGTGAGAGTGGGTAGTGTAAAACAAGGAAAAGAAAATTGGAGTATCATGGAGAGGAGAAACTCACTATTTGCTGTTTTTGAGAATATAACAAATCTGTGGGTGAGCTGCATCATGAGAAAACTCCACGTTCATCGAAAATTATTAATCTGTAGATAAACTGCATGGAAAGAAGGGCTTCGAGCAGGTCTTATAAAACAGTTTTCTTTTCGTTTTGTTCGAAATTCCAAGTGTCCCTCTGGTGTATTCAAATCGTTGCAGATTACTTTGCTTACTTTGTTCTGGTTCGGAGCAAAGTCGCTCTTATCAGCTGTACAAGTTCGTGAGTAAGAAATGACGCTCCGACGTGAAAGAAATGTGAACGGCCAGGCGCGGTGAGAGAATTTTGAATACACTGACTACATGAGCAACTCGTAGGTCTACGGAAAAACCAATGCCTCCAACATTTTTTAACGCAAGTTCTTCTCCACAAAGACCGATTGAAGAAAATATCGTGTGACTAGTCTCTAGAAGCGGACGAAGATTGGCATCCGTAATGAATATTATACGTATAGAGAGACGAGTAGTAGAATGGACGTGTCAAGTTTCTGCTCGCTCTAACCATTTCCACTGCATGTGTAGAACTAAAGAATTGGTCGCCCTTCTCGGGCACTTCTCTGGTTGCCTCTCTCCCGACCTATACGGGCACATAAATTGCGTAAGGTAACAAATTCGAAGTTTTCAATGGCCTAGTCGCTGTCGTTTTCTTCGCGAGCTTCAACCTGACCAAAGCCTTTCTCAAATCGCACCAGATACACCGGCAGTTGTGAATCAGAAAAGCTTGCCACTCTCCGATTAGTTCACAGCAAGGCGACAGTGAATCTTGACATTGATTTACTCCGGCATCTTAACAGGAACGTCGTATTTCGTTCTAGCTTGCAATATTTTGTTGCTGAAATGAGTATCCCGCAGTACATCGTAGTCCGACATCCAGGAAGAACTAATGGCCACGAAAATGCCGTACAACCTTCGGGAAACTTAGGCAATAGTTCACAAAACAACAGCGCCACAAAGTGGAAACTCTTCGTAAATGAGACAACTCTTCATTTCATCTTACGTAGATCCAAGTATTATAAAATTACGTTTTCAAACCTGCGATACGGCATTTCCTTTTCTAACTTATTGACAACTTATGCTTTTTGCATCGTAGGGATCACCGTGAGAGAATATGTTACAATGTTACTTGATGTAAGTGTTGATCTGAATAGGCGTAGGCTCATGCTCTTAACCTGCAATAGGATTCCGATCTACTACCAACGATCTGTTTGTGCACTTCGCTTTTGACGAACTATATTGGTACTTTCAGCTCTGGAAACGTACTACTTAGTAATGTTGCTAATTCATATGGTGACGAACAAGAGCGCACTTTTATGATGTAATCACGTTTCTAAGGGTTGGTTTCACGGCAGCAGTTAATCTCAAAGACAAATAAAAGTTGCACATATTTTTATACAAAGCAACATATGGAAATCTCAAGCACCCCCAGTCTCAGCTGACAAACGCCTCCAATCAATGAGGTGCCTAGTAAGTGCATTGGGGACGGCTAAGAGTTTCCTCCTTCCTCTCCAGTCCGGGGAACACTGACAAGCCTTTGTAAAACCATCAACTTCACAAGTTCGGAATCCAACAAACTGTGCATTAGTAATGAAAAGTCAACACAGTCAATAAACGGACCTTATTCTCTTGAACCAAAACAGCCACATTACGGCAGCGTCGTTTTCCTTAACCGCTAAGGGCTTAGGTGAGGACATGTGCTGACAATACACGTTCATTTGCATGCAGATCCTTTGTAGAGGATTTAATATTGCAGAAAAGAAATAAGAGGCACAAAATTATTGGTTTGACTGAGGTGAAAAATGCCATCCATTTTACGCTGTTTGTGACACCGGACGAAATATGTTCTGAGGAACACGCGTTACTAAAAATTGGCGGAGCACTTTTGTCAACATAAGTTTGGTCATCGACAGCTGTTCACTTGTTGTAACAACTTGAATCGGGCGTTTGCAGCTGCAGCGTGGAATAGGCTGAAGAAAAAGCTCTGTCGTATTGTCAAAATAAATAGAAAAAGTTTTACGCATATGATAGGCGGTAACAAATGGAAAACCGATCTTATTTGCTGCACAAGAACTTTTCATAGGAATGTCAGTATTTACTCGAAAGCTTACATCTCTAGCTAGAGCTACCCATATTCCCATTTTGAGACAGCCTTTCATAACGCTGTAAATCCAGAATAAAGTTATGCTCCTCAATGGCACGTTTTTTTTTCTGATCTCGTTCATATTTCGCTGAACAAAACTCTTTCGGTAAAGTGCCAGTACTCATTCGATAGCACAACTTTCGAAGAACTCAAAAATGTGCTTCCTTCTAGAAAAGGCTCTTTTGGTAGCGCTGTAGAAGTATGAAGAATTGTGCTTTACAGCTTGCCGGACAGAGTTCTTCTTCAGAGTATTAGTAATCATTCGGTAGCGTAATTATCAATGATCTCAACGGTGTGGTTATTTTCTAAAAACGTTAGCAGGAAGAAACAGATCGAGTTTTACATTTTCAGCGAGCTTGTTTATCGGTGCAAAAATCATTTGCTCAGGTAACACGGTAGATTTCTTTTACAACCTAATACATTACTACTCGCTTTGCCAATTTATATGTTTGTGTACTAAAGCCAAGCTTCGACGTGGACAATGTCGATTTGCTTTTCATGGACTTAGAAAAGTTTTACAGGAAAGACCGAACATTCATAAACGTTCTTATTGGAGACTGTATCAGCTAGCGCACCAATCATTCACAGTGTCAGCTGGAATCAGTATTTATTGAGTGGTCAGTAATCAGATACGATTAGCCTAACTAATTTTAAAATCGTCGTTCTACTGTTTGGTGAACAAAATTAGGATAACTTAAAGCCAGGTGATTTCAAAATGATTTAGAGGACGACAATTATTGTGCCTTCAATAGTATGGTGTCAGCACGGTACTTCATGTTCACATTAAAACGGGAACTGGAAAAAACATTTGAGATGTACCACATCGAGCCAGCCTATGGATTAATTTGGAGCAGGCAGGACAAGTGCCCGTCTAAGTGCACTATAACGACATAAATCATATGTGATAACATATCATTCCAAAGGTCCAACTTCAACGCGTACGTGTGAATATTCCAGTGAGGAGGATCGTAATGAAATGGACTAGATCCTAATGGATTAAACGCTTTGCTTCAGCGATGTCGTTGCTATCCTAAAAACGTGATGAAGTCCTTGAATCTGAAAAAACGAAATCTGAAGATCATCAAAAGGCTGTATCTATTCAATTTAATGCCTGGATCATAATGATGCCGTCACTGATTACATCGGCAAGGAATACGGTCAGCTCATCTGGCATCTTCACTTTACCGCTGTGCATGCATGTGGTCTGTTATAGAGCGAATTATACAGCCCGAAACACGTGCTTCGACCTTGACAGTCTCATCAATCGGGCAGTACTCTTCGTCTTTTGCCAGTCCTCTTGGGGTGCTCCAGTCCCCTATACTAAGAGAGGGCTAGTATCTTCAAATATCAATTGCATCAATTGAAAGTTGAGCGTGGTCTTAAGAAGACGCTTGAAAGAAAGTATGATCTATTTGACGATACCAGCCGAGAGCAATCGCGCGTGCAACACTTTCCCTTCAGTGATAATTTCGCTTAATGAATTGTGTAAAACGTTCGTCGTTGCCTACTCTTAGTATAAGAGAATTGACACGCCGAGAGAGATTGGCAAAAGACGAAGGGTACCATCCGACTGATGAGACTGTCAAGATCGAAACACGTGTATCGGGCTCCTTAAGTTGCCCCATAACAGAAGCACATGCATGGCTCAAAAATGATTATCAGGCATGTTGAGAGTTGTACTTCGTCAGAAAACACCCGAAACGAAAGCATTGTTGTTTCTATTACCAATTTGAGCATCAAAGCGGAATTTTCAAAAATTTCGAGAATTTTTTGTTGAGCCCTAAGATGATACTTGTGCTAAAGTCCTTACAAAACAACCTACCCTATCGTGATGTTCACCCCAGAAAAAACCTCCAGTGAAAAAACTATCGAGCAGTACAAAGATTTGTAGCGATATTATGTTGATGTCATTGTGGAATGATGTCATAATGAAAAAAATCTTTGTATAACTCACGAAGTATCTTTGCTCTGAGTAAAGACACCTTGGTTGTGCGTAGCGCGTTCGAGTGATTCTGTATCCAATGAATTTAAAGCGTATAATAGATTTAGCCTCATATAAGTTTTAGCACTAGGGCAATATACACCAAATTCACAGGCAAAATAATTCAAATCGCTCAGCAACATTATTTGAAGTATGAGCCACCAAGTTAAACCCATTTTTGCCATCTCTCAGGCAACAAATCGACACCGCGCTCATAGAGCTATCCATCCTTGGATTCAAGGAAAGTTGCCATCCTCGACGCGAACGATTGATGCCTCGGAACTTCTCTTGGCCAGGAAGTGCTTCAGGGACTAGAAAAGGTGATAGTTAGACGATGACAAGTAAAACTGTGCGGCGGATGATCCAGCAACTCTCAGCCCCGTTCCGTCAATTTCCTCCTTTTCAAATTGGCGAGATGCAATCGTGCATTATCTTTGAGCAAGATAAATTTGCAACGACAGATGTGACAGACCGAATTGTAGCGGTCAAAAACGCTGTTTGCCTGAACACAAATCCTTGAACCTTTTGCACGACTGACGTTCTCGAAGCTGGTCTGTATTCCGTGTCAATATTCCTACTGGTAGGAGCAAATTGCGACAGAGACTTCGTTGAGCGGCCATGATGCAGCAAGTATGGATAAATTTTCACCCAAAATAAAGCTTAAAAATTTTGTACAAGGTGGTATTAATTAGTTGCTTGAAAGATAACAGAAATGTGTTCAGACTGATGGCGCATACTGTGTATAGTGTTCACAAGCAATTCAATTACTTCTGATTGATAAATTTGGTGTTTATTGCTGTAGTTCCATAACTCATGAGAACATATACAATCTGTGTTTGGTTTTTCCTTTCCAGTTTTTAACCATTAATTTGTTACACTTTTGCTTAGTTTCTCTTCTTGTGGCTATCAGAAACTAGATAATAGCGATGATCACCTTACTAGCCTTCAAAACCATTTGTACATACCAAATTTATCTTCTTAACATTCAACTGGAGCAACAGCAGGACATCTGCTAGTTCGTTTGAGGTTATGCATTCGATAACGACTGCAGATCCAATGTGGGTTGGTGGGATAGGTTTGATGCTGTAAAGTGATTGATTCTATTATGTATAGCTAGATATACAGGCTTCGTTGAAGTCAAAGAATTTGTGCATCACTCTTGCAATCGTCCCCACTAATTTGGATTTGTTCATAAGCGGAAATTTTCAAATACACAGTTCACACGCGTTCTTCACAATTCCTGGATTTAGTTTATTACGTAAGAGTACATTGACTAATAGTTTATTAATTACTGGCAACTGTTAATCATAAGGACATCGAAAAGCACAATTATTCGCCAGCAACTTGACAATTTCGAATCCGAGCCTCATTTGTGACCATGCAAAGCAATATAATACAAATATGACAATATAACTATCCAAAGAGATTTTTAGAACGGAAAATGACAAAAAAATGCAGAATTCATTCTATGAAATTTAGTGGACAGAATACATAAGAACTTTCAGTGGCAAACAGAACCTGGACCGCAAAAGTTAGATTAATCAACAAGAAATATTTGAGATCAGTGTTATAAGCCGTTTTTGTCTTCCAGTTTACTCAGCTCATCAGGTAATCGTTGTCGCTCAGCATCCATTTTCCGCACAAATGCTTTTCATGTAGAGCTTCTGCTTCTCGAGTTGTGAATTGTTGTTAAACTGCAGGATGTCCATATCATGGCGACTATCTTCGTCTGTTGACGCCGATGTTAACACTGAGGAGGTGGTCAATACTGAAGTTGCAGAGAGATGGTTACCGTTCCGTACATCGGCAGAGCAAAACTGAAATTGAAGAAAAGGAAAGTTTTGATACTCCAAAAAATTCTTGGAGAAAGTGTGAATCTTCACACTAACCGCTTCTCGGTTATCAGTAGTGTTTAGTGTCTCAGGAACAGTAGACGAACGAACAGGAATTGGCTGAAATAAAAACTGTTACTACAACTATCTTCTAATCCAATGATGTTTAGTGATGTGTAAAACTTCGATGTCAGGTGGACTCGAACTCCCATTTTACCTTATCCAGGGGTGCGTGCTCTAGTTCACTGGCACTGTCGAGGCCTGTTTTTGCCACCATTTTCAACGCTATAAAGCATCTATGTGAGTGTTGGCCAAAAAGGCGTCGGCAGTGCAACACGTTAGAGCATGCTCTCCCGGATAAGATGAAATGCGGGTTCGAATTCCATACTGACGTCAAAGTTTTGCACATCGCTCTACGTCATTGGGTATGCCCATAACATCATGCCACCAATGAAGGCCTTCAATAAAAAAATCTATTTCTTAATCACTTCGAACGAATAAAGGGAAAAAAGACATGTTCTATTACCTCATATTTCGTGCAAATCTCTTCATCGATTCCGCGCAACTTTTCATTTAGCGGACTTACGAGACTTCCCACTAAATGTGTGGTTTTTAACGTATAGGGAAAATTTAAACAGATAAAAACCAATTGATCACTGTAAACTCGTTGAGGCGTGCTAGAAAACCATAAGAAGGATCATTGTCAGGCTGATCAACAAAAACTCATTTGATAAGAGATTCCAATACATGAACATTCGAAACATGATGAAATAATTAAAAAAGGCAAATACCGAATAGTTATGGTATTGCGAAAACCGTTAGGGAACGAAAAATTTCATTGAAAGCATTCCAAAAATCACAATAAGCCACACGTGCTGTCATGATGCATGCAGAGTTTACACACATTGCAGGCGATGAACAAGTTGTCTTTCTCTCCAACTCTTTTATTTTTCAAATAAAAATAGTGGATAACAAGGGGACTACGGATTCACACCGTGTAAATGCACGATTAAGGAAAAAAAACCCACACTTTCCGTTATAGAATGGTTTCAGATTTAGAAAAGTTGGACGGGCTGAAATTGATGATGATCATGAGGTGCTTGTGCTTTTTAACAACGTTATAAAAGTGCTTCTATGAAGAAGTTTATGTGAATGAGAGGATATAGATAACGAATCGAGTGCGGAAACGACTCTCTCATCTACTATTGGCTGCCAACCCACGGTTGGCGGACACATCATATTAACACCCAATTACAATTGGGCAACGCTGGACAGCGTACTCCAACTGTTCGCTGTCCGACCTATGATCGATGCCTAGCATAGCTGTAAAGAAATTTTCTTTAGATAGATCATCAGGCAATCATAACATAATGAAGAAAAGTGTAAGTGCCAACTCAAATGTTTAGTTGCACTTATATCGAAAATAAATAAGAGCTGTGAATCACCACCACAAACATCGTTATTGTACTAGCAAAGCAGTAACCATAAAAACCAGCTTTAAATAACTAGGAGAACAAGCCAATAGCAAAATAATTCATAGTTGGTTGAGCGCAGAAAAAAAGTTAAAATCAAATACAGTGCTAACATTTACATGCCAAAATCGCATACAGCGTTTGGCTATTTCCACAAGTCTGATTCTGATCGCAAAATAAAAATCTGTGATCAAATGTGGAAAAAAGCCAAATTACCGTTGGCGAGTGTTGAGAAACAATGAATCCAGCCTACCCATTGATGTTGTAGACACTGACATTGGTGTATCTGGTGGTGGTGGTAATCGCTGCTGCTCTGTAGACGCGTCAGCATTTCGCATCGTTGCTGATGATGGATGATTAAGTGGCTGAAATTGTTACCCATATTTTATTCATATATGTTAAGCGTTCTTTGTATAACGCACAAAAACACTCGTTTTGATATATTTCACAGAGCCATGTCATATGGAATATCAAATGGTGCTAGTGAACCAATAATCGAATTTTTCCCAACTATGAATCCATCAGATATATATTTTATATCATAGGTTCATAGACAAGGAATTCCTGAAGTTTCAAAAAAAGAAATAAAAAGTTAATTCGATCCAGTATACATTTGTTACTTACCAAAGAAGTTGCGTTTGGAAGACTAACAGCACGCTTCATTCGGAAAGATTGAGATGATATACCAAAATGAGATAGACGTGGTTGTCTTTCCCTTCTAAACACCAAAAACCATCGTGATTTTGCGGTTCAACACATTGGGTACGACAGACTAACAGCGCTTGCTCCGTCACTCCGCCCCATCGCGCGTGCGGTGGCTCGGCGGCGAGCAGCCCGCAGTAACGAGTGCCTTGTGCGACCGTCCATTGGGTAGAAGGTTGCTGATTCGATCCTCTACCACGACACTTCACCGTAGTTTTCTTTGGTGTTACCCTTTCATTTCGAGTACAATATGTTCAAATCGCCGACACGCCATATCTCATATAGTAACAGTGTAACACAAGCGGTTCAATTCATCAATTGAATGAACTGAGCGAAGTAGAAGGAACTGTCCTGAGGGCATATTGAACTGAAAACAAATAAGTGAGTCACATAAATTTAAACATGGCAAGAAGAAATCCGAATAGTTGGTTACGCGTTGAAACCCCATAGTCTACGCATTGTATCAAAAAGAAATAGAATGTTAGACCCTGAGCGTTTTTTGCTATGATGAGTACGCCATAGAAGAACCTCCAATGGTTCCTTTCCTGTTCTCCGGGATCGAATGAATATTTGACCCTGTTCACTGGACACAAAATTTTTCATAAGAGTGTTAGCAATCATTCGAAAGCCATATCTCTGGTTAGAGTCGTACGCACCCGTTTCCGAAAAGACTCATTTATGACGCTTTGGCGGAAGGAAAACATTTATGCTTCACAGATGCATTTTCCTCGAAAAACAGAGCTCTTTCCTCTTAAGACCATCTCGATAGCGTAAGATTTGAAAAATCCATTGCTGTGCTTATATTTTGGGAAGACCCTGTTCTCTGCAGCGCAGATGGAAGAAAAAAAGACTGATCCACATACGAGGGCATGTATGTTTTGGCAATCCACCGGTTGAGGGTAGGGGAGGGCAGAAGGGGCAGCCGCAATTATCGATCGATGGCGCCTATGTGAAGTGTGGTTTATGATATTAAATTGTTACTCCTCTTCAAAGAAAACTGGAGATAAAACGTATGACTCTGATACTAAAAAATTTTCTCTACACGTTCGTGCGTTTTCTGTGCTTCCAGCGAAGTGATAGTTGGATTACGAGGCTGATGTAGAACATGCTTATTTGGATTTGACAGTGTTATTGAAGACTATCTCGAAAAAGCGACCACGTACCGCACTAGCCAGAGAGTTAAGCTTTCAAATGAATGCTCACACTCTCGCGAAAAGGTCCTGTCCATCGAATGGAGTCGAATTTTCACTTGCTCCCGGATATCGGAAAAACCTCTTCAACACTAATCGTCATCAAAAATAACACACAAAAAAAAACTGCAGTGAAGCGTAGTTTTGGGGGATCAAACCATCAACCTTTTCCTAATGGACGGCAGCACGAGGCACTCGTTACTGAAAACCACTCGCTGCCGCTCGCGACGGGAAAGGGCTGGCGCTGTATATCTGTCGTACCCAATGCGATAACAACGAAGGTGTACACAGAATCTATATGCTTCAGAGCAAATCGATGAATCATTTAGGAAACACACCCACTTGTTTAGAACGCTGGTGATAGCAACTTCTTGCCGTAGTCGATCCAGTTTGAGCATCGACTCAAACAGTTTGTATAGATTTCGTATATGCTTCAATATAACTGCAATAGCTATTAATGAACTACCTTGATAAAAAAAAATACAAACCAAACAATATTTTGTCTGTCAAGCAAGGAAAATAAAACGTTGACATATTGTTATATACAATAAGGTGACTATTTACAAAAGACTCAACACTTACTGAAAGCTCATTATATTCCTTATGATATTATGATGAAAGAATTATGATGATTATAGTATAATTGAGCTGATGAGTTCCATAAGTACCAGTACGGTTGATAAAAATAGAATTACAGCTCATCAAAGGAAAAACAGCCATAAATGAACCTCAACTGCCGATTCGACTGATTACCACCTTCGTCATCCGCATTCTGCTCTTCGTCTGAAGAGGATGTATGACGTGCCGCCATCAGCGCCAAAGAAGACCGTTCTTCCATATCATGAGCAGACTACAAATCACGTCCTAAGTTTTTTCATATAAAATTTGCTCCGATTAAATATAGCCGGATTAAAAATCTCGTGAAGAACGAATAAGCCAAATCAGTGCTTTTACTCAAACAAGATACCATTCTAGGAACAAAAAGTTCACGTAGAAGTAGTTGACGTGTGTTTAGAACTGGATTAAGGCGCTTTCCTCAACTATTTCACAAAAAAAGTGACAAGTAACGATAAACAACTTTTCCATGGCTACTCTCAAAGCTTGTCTTTTGATCGCGGCTTTACCTACCTTGGGCAGATGTGCGACGATATCATAGTATACAGAAGTACGATGAAGCGTGTCCGATCCCACAATTCGCCTTCGAATACGATCCGTCAGACTGGCTTTCTTGTAAATATTGAGGCAAACCCGTTTTCGAAGGACTATTTCCATGGAACAGGGATGGGAGAGTCGTACAACAACCTGTATATGTTCATTTCAGTTCGATAGTAAGCCCAATTCAGCGCTTACCTTAATAATTGCGTAGACTCGTTCATTTGACATTGACGGAACGTTCAATGCCGTCTGATCATGTAATGAACTATCCCATGAACAGGTTGCTGATAGCTTTAACAGGTTTTGAATTGATGTATATCGCTTAAGAAAGTATACATAGTCTAAAAAAATACCTCCTTCTCGTCAAAACACACAATTGGAAGTATGACCAACAAGCCATCGTTCTGCTCCATAGGCAAAAATGAATTTAAACCCGCAATTTTAGAAGGAATCTAAACTCAATAATTCTGCAAAGACTTAATTACTAAAGAATCAATATGATATCCTATTAACCAGACTTCTTAGTTGCCTGTAAAATTTAGGTTAAATATAGGCTCTTCCTGATTAGGAGGGGAAAATGAAAACCACCCTCATTCGATGGAGGAATTTTTTATAGGAGCGCAATTAACCATTCGAAGGCTGAGACTTGAGGCTACAGCCCCACGTCGCCGGTTTCTTAGAACACCCTTTTGTAACGCCGTGCATCCAGACCAAAAAACATGTTTTACACTCGCCTTTCGTCTTCATTTTTACCACGCTTATACATCGCTGGAAGTCGAGAAGCATATCAATATGTAGAAGAATTTTCAATGTATCTTATTCAGTCGCTTTATCTAAATTTTCTTTCAAAGCGGAGGAGAAATTCCGAATTGAATAACTATATACCAATCGTCGCGCCTCACCCCGCCCATGTCACGCCTCCCGGCACGGCCTTCGCCTTGTCGAATAGCTAGTAAATAACTTGCCGAAAATGTACAACTCGATATTATTTCCCTTGTTAAGTCGCATTTCCAAAAAATGAGCACATCACTAGAATAAGAAGACATTACTTTATCAGATGATAACTAGTATTCTATGAAAAAAAAACTTTGCCCAGCGACATTTGAAGCAAAATACAAAAGACCACAGGAGATCAAAAGAGCTTCTTTGAAGCTCATGCTATAGCTTGAGTACTAGCACTCTAAGGAAGGAGTTTTGTCCAACGAAATATAAGCGAGATAGGAGAGGAAAAAACACGTAGTTCCACGGAATTTGAATATTACAGCGTTATAAAGAGATGTTTTGAAAAATCGGTGACATGGGGCCGTAGCCTGAAGTCTCAACTTTCGAATGGTTACTAAAACTCTTATAAAAATTTCTTTCAGCGAATGAGATCGGTTTTTCATTTTTTCCCCTCCTAATCAGAAGGGACCGCAATATAATATAATATAATATAATATATATATATATATATACAGAGCGCATGTGGCGCAGTGGTTAGAGGTGCTCTGCGTCACACACGAGGTCAATGGTTCGATCTCGCGCTCATGGCTCACCAAGCCATCCATCCCTCCGGGGTCGGTAAATTGGTACCAGGCAGGTCCCAGACTTGTCTGGGAGGATAAGCAGCACTGACTCGGTTCAGCGGGAGGCCACCGCGAGTCATTGTAAAGGCCAGATGTGCATTCAATCACCTCAAACGAAGTTAAAAATTGAAGTCGAATGCATGGCGCATCCCTCAGGGATTGATCAACGCCGAGAGCTTTATCCTTTTATATATATATATACGCATATGTGCACATACGTATATATATATATATATATATATATATATATGCATATATTACATACGCGTTATGTATAGTTTTCAATGGAATAAATGAAGAGAAAAATTCGTATTAATGCTCAAATTGATCAACCTCTTCACTAGCCATCTCTGCAGTCATATAATCAGAATTTAGGTCTAAGAACAGCACCGGGACGTGTTCTTCAACACCAGGTGGGGGAATCCTAGAACGAAATCGTGCTGAGTTTATGATATTATATGAGCAACTCATAGAAAACGTCGCTTGCCAATCACATGGAGCACCGGGTATATCTGAGTTTGGTGCAGGAATCGACAGTGCTGTACGTTCTTCTGTTAAAGAAACCCACTGCCCCATCAGCGAGTGCTCACGTTCAAGCTCAGCTTCGCACTTGTTGGATTTTGTAGAGAGCTAAAACCAATTTTATCTAGTGACAACTACACCAAAATAGCATGAAACAACGTTATACCGAATCTAATTGCTGTTCAAGATATTTTTGTCGACTCCTCAATGCAAGTGTCCACTGGGCTCGAATTCTTTCAAGATCTTCCTCCTTGAATAGATCAATCTACAACTTAGCAAAAATCAATCTAAATAACACGCTACAAACTTACTTGGTAGCTGTCTAATGCTTGGTCACTAGAGGCACACACGTGCACGCAGCCGATGCTAACGCTAGTGATTGCATCAATTCCAAGTGGTAGACAAGCACTTTGTTGAGGGAGAGATAAACCCACAATAAGACGCCTTTGCTGCCCCTATAGATAAAAAATCATAAACTAACGATTTTGCCGAACTCAGAACAAGTTATCTATTTTTACTTGTCTTAGTTGATGGACTCCACCAGTTGCCACGTCATCTTGCTGCCGAACCTCCACTGGAATCCATTGTCCAGTCTCATTCAACTCCCGAAACTCTGCCCATAACTCAAGCCGTCGTGAGACCTCAGACCACCGTGCCTGAAAATCTTATTGAAACTACTAGTTGTTGGTAACTAAAATAGCAAACTTTTACTTGCAACGATTTGTTTTTCTCCTCAGCATCGAGTCGTGGTTCATCCATTCTCAAATTACCACCATTGCGATGTCCCCAAACCTCAATCGACAAAGCATCGTCTTGGACATATTCAAGAAATTCTTCGGTCACTACAACCATGAAATCCTGAAATTAACCGTAGCTTTTCGATATTTTGTAGTTGCAAAAAGTGCCGCTTGTTGCTATCATCGACCTTCTCATGATCGAAAACGAATGTAGTTTCATGGGTCTGCGATTCGGATGTTTGGGTTGGATTGAAGACAGGAGCGACGACAAGCATCTCGGAATGATTGAAAAACGAGTATTGACAGAAAACAAAATGCGACAATGACTCTGGCAACGATGAGGCCTTCTTTATACGAACCTGAAGAACGAAAAATTACCAACATATGAATGAACGGAATCGATCATATATAAGTTTTCCAAATTTGTGTAATGCAATGCTATCTTTGTACCTCTGAGAAGTGTCATCAAAGACGTTGGACTATGCTCTAGCATTGTGGCATGTGACATTCAAGGGCATTAGCCGTGATCTATGGAATCGCTTCTAGCCGAAAAAGCATGATGGCGTAGAGCATTATAGATGAAAAATCTACCCATTTTGCGCGTGAGTCCTCCAGAGAAAATACCGGCACCCTCATAGAATCCACAGCAACACTCATTTGTTTCTTTGCCAGCACTCTTTTGATTACACGATAAGTTCGTCTATGCTAGGAGAACATAATTTGGTTCTTGACGATAGTACGCAAGAAGTCACTAACAGTCAAGTTCAATTAGATGTAATCCTATGCCGGTAAAGTTTCAGATGAGATCGTCCGAGACACTATACGTGGCGTACAACTTCCGCCGCCGCTGAGATGTCAATCCATATTTCGACTGCATAGGAAGTGCTCTGATGAAATGTCGGCTCTTTCTAATCATAGGGAAACAAATGTAAAAACCGATCTCATGTTGCTGGAGAAAGAACTTTTCACAGAAGTGTTAGTCAGCCATTCGAAAGCTGAGACTTGTGGCTACAGCCCGACGTCGCTGGGTTTTCGAAAGACCCCACCATGGCATTGCAGTATTCAAAAGAAAATCATGTTTCATAAAACTCACGTGTTTTTTCCTCCTATTTGGCTCATATTTCGCTGAACAAAACGCCTTCCTCAGAGTGCTAGCACTCAGACTATAGCCACAAGCTTCAAAGAACTCAGAGATGTGTTTGCTTTTCAGAAAGCTCTTTTGATCTTTGATTTCTTCTGTTTCTTGATTTGTGCTTCAAACCTCGCCAGACAGAGCTCTTTCTTTAGAATATCAGTAGTCGTCGTGATAGTGTAAATGCTGTGTGTTATTAGCTATGCGCTTATTTTCTGAAAATACGATTCAGCAGAAAAATAAGACTGAGTTTTACATCTTGGTACGTTGTTTACAGGCTATTCGACAGGCGAAGGTCGTGGCAGGGGACCTGGCAAGGGCGGAGCGAGCCGGACGATTGATATTTTGGTATTCATTGAAGATTTTTCCTCCGCTTTGAGAGAGACTTCAGATGAAACGAGTGCATTAAGACACTACGAAAATTCCTCTACACATTAAGATGCTTTCGGCTTCCAGCAGAGTATAAGCATGGTAAAATTGAAGGCAAAGAGCGAAATGTGAAAAATAATTTCTGATCTGGGTGCTACGACGTTATAAAAGGATATTTTGAAAAACCGACGAAGTGGGATGGTCGCCTGTAGTCTCAGATTTCGAATCAGTTAGTAGCACTCCTATTAAAAATTCCTCTTCGAGCGAATATGATCGTTTTCATTTGTTCCCTCTTAATCAGAAAAAATCCGAAATGTCAACTAATTGAGTGCAAGTTTTGACTTCACCATGTGCTCAAGCGCTTTAGTGATTCTGCAGGGCCGTTTTCTCAAGGCGCTTTTCATTCTTTCCAGCTGATCAAGTGGACCACATTATATGATGCGTTGTGAAATACAATTCGTTAACACTCCTACGAAACATGATAGAAACCAGAAACTAGTGGTAAAATAAGCATAAAATATTGTAGCAATACTCACTCTACAAGTTATCAACTTTCCAATAAGTCCTTCTGCTCTGTCGAGAGTCTCATTGCACTCAACTCTGGGTGATTGTACATCATTGGCATCGTTGTTGGGGACCCTATACGGGAAGAATTTTGCCTTCAAATTGCAAATATCTTAGAATCGAAGTAAAAAGTTCACTTTTCGCAAAGCAAACCCAAAAGTGTAAGCTCAACAGAAAACGAAAAACCGAAATTGAACGCAAATTAGTTTATTTCACCTGTAAATTTGTACGTGAAGGCGTCCAGATACTTCACCTTGATGAGAGATGATGGGGACCTGAAACACTCCGTGAAATTATCGTCTTAGCTTGAAAAATCGAGCGATAATTCGATCTACTACTTTTATGAGGAAATCGATCACAAAATGATTGCAGCTATGTAACACATTTCGCCCTATACAAAAAGAGCATGCGATGTGTCGGAAATCTGTGTGCATAGAAATTGGTCTATATTTCTTACGGTACGCGAAACAAGACGCGAAAAAGGTAGAGCCCACTGGGCCATTTGAGACAGTTGTTGTATTGCTCAGTCTAAAATGGAATGGAAAAAAAAATTTTAGGGCTAGGAAGAACAGCTTTCAAAGTGCGGAATTTTAAAGAGCTTTTCACCGTGTATTGGCACTACAGTGTCCATACCGGGCGAAAGGTGTTAAGGGATTATCCGCAACTTTCTCGATACCTATGTTCACTAATAAACAAAAGACCTACAAAAAAAGAGGAAACTTGCATGATAATCCAGTTCAATGTCATGGAACAATACCTCCAGAAAAACGTTAGCAACGCCTATAAGGTTATGACGCTCCTGAAAGGGCGCACTTCTACGAGCATAACAATCAAATCAAGAAACATGAAATCACCAAATTATTTCGTTTTTTCTCTGAGACGCCAAAAACTTGAATGAACCTAGATATGCGAACCTGACTCTCAAAGAAGGGATCAATCGTAACTTCGTCAAGTGTCGCTGACTGAGGAAGCGAACGAGATGGTGAACATTCTGGACTGGATGTACAAGAGAGTCCCCTGGAAAATTTCGTAAATGCTGGTGACGAATTATACCGCTTTGCTCAGAAACTTCACATATGAAGCAGTACATTCACGTTTGCTATTTGAATTTTGAAGAATAGACCAACAAAAGATCTGTTTTTATATACAGAGAAAAACCAATGAATAAATTCTAAAGTGAAGGGGCCCAGCTCTGTTAACATGATTTTAATGGCTACTTTGATCAACTCTGGATATATTACCTAGGAACTCCATTCAGCTTATCATTGTACATCTCCCTCATATCAATCAGCTTATTCTCCAACTGTGCAACTGTCCACAACTGACTACCACTTATGCCAGATCGACGGACCACTATAACTGGCTCGCAAACGAAATTGCCAGCCCTGAACTAATAGTACATGCTTTCTCACTCAAAATGCCACGATAAAACATATTCTCTTGGTCAAAAAGATTTGATATCTGATGCTCACTATAAAATTCTTTATGTTCTCGCCTTCAAATCATCACCGACCGAACTGCTATTAAAATAATAGTAATTCCAAACATTTGTGAATCTTGAAAAATAAAACTTGACCTTAATCTTGCTAGGTCGAAGATTGGCTGCTGGTATCTGAAGTGTCACATCGTAAGTGGTTTGACACCGTGTACTGCCAAGTTCGCGACTGATCATATTTGCCTCACGAGTTAACGCATTCGCTCGAATCACATCGCTTTTCAGACGTTTCAATGATTCGGCAAACATTTCTTCTCTGAGAAAAAAGAACTCAACACTACTAAGAAGACGATTTGTAATAATGAGTAAAGTTTACTTGCGTTGCGCCCAATTGAAGAACTTGTTGCGAACTGTTTGCTTCGGATTTGCCGGAAATGGATATGGTGGAAGTGCGGACCCTGGAGTGCCCATTGGTGTTCCAAAACCATAACCAGGAGTCATTGGTGTCGATGGTGTAAAACTAAAATGCAGACCCCAAAAATTATCCGACTAGAAAAAGTTCCACGATTTCTTGACAATATTACTCTTAATTTCATGCACCTTTCTGAAGTTTACTACTAAAAAATTCAGAATGCTCTGATGGATCTCGCAGAAGACTAGTTCCGTAACTTAGTAACAAAAACAAATTCACACTCAAAATATGAAAACCTCACTTAGCTTAAAACCAACTAAATGTTAGAGAAGTTATCAAAAAAGAATTTCTGAATGCAGAATGTTGGGGAAAAATTACCAAAACTCTTTTGAAACATTTAATGCAAAATAAACACCAACCAGCCAGATGTTAAATTTTGTATGTAGCGTTCGAAAGCTTCGTATTGACGTTCAAGTGCTGCTTGTTTGTCCTCCTGGAGGCAGAAAAAAATGAGTCTTCCCATAACAAAATATATTTGAGGGACAAGTAAAACAATGCGCAGCATTGTTAACACACCTGATGTTTCAGTGTTAGCTGCTCCATATACTGATCCACTGCTGTTGATACCGGATTAAACCCACTATCTCCATTTGCCTGGATATTCAACTATTTTATAAAGTGAATAAAAGATTTGAAATAATGAGATTTCGAGCAGGAATAAAAATCTTACAACTACCAAATTACTTTTGTTACGTTTCGAAATTGTATGTGTCAGTGTGTGTTATCGATCTAACGATAGATGAATAAGTAATCATAATCAAATTGACGCAGAAAGACAGAGATAAAGGGGGAATGCAAGAGAGAGGAGTGAAAAAAGAGATAAGAGAAGGAGTTGAGAAAGAAAAAAAAAGGAGATCTGTAAACACGAGCTTAGACGGACGTATAGACGAACACAGGGAGAAAATAACAGACAGAGAGACAGTGAGAGAGAGAGAGAGAGAGAAGCAGAGAGAGGACGGGAGAGAGAGAACGAGAGAGAAAGACAAACAGGAAATTAAAAAAGTGAAATCTTGCGAGAAAGGTAATGAGATCACCTCATGCCAAGCATCATTGTAGTCGAACAGAACGCTTTCATCCATGAGCGACTGATTTATGTCGATATCCTGAAATGGAATCAAATTTCATCACTTTAGAGAAAAAAGTACTCTCAATGAATATCTCGTCATTGTTCAAAGAAAAATCTACTGCATTACGGATAGTATAAAAAATAATCCTACAAAAACCATCGATTAAAGGTTTTTCAGATCATTTATACAACGTAAAACTTCGAAGACCTTCGAGACTAACAATCATCCACGTGAATTCTTTATTTCTACTGTTTTTTAAGAGTAGTATGATGCTATAAATTTACATCTAAGAATATGAAGTGCAAGAAGCAACTTTAAATTTTCATCTCACATTGAACTTACCACTTTTGACCTACGACCACTTCATATTATTGATCTTTTCAACAAAACGAGTTACTCATTACTTTTCAGGACTCATATAAGCTTGGATAACATCTCCTCATCCCTGCTATAGAATGAAGTTCACTGTGGGGCGTGGGGCCATTCATGAAGCAGCAGGCGATTCCGCGGAAACATACGTATGGCACTGATGTAGGAATTCGTAAAGGCTCTAAATATTCTCAGAGACCCATGTAAATTTATTTTGAAACTCCAATGGTGAAACCCTACCAAAATTTTTCACCATTTTGAATAAATCACTGACTAGTCAATATATGAACAGAACGAACACATAATATCCAGAGCTAATTGTCACCAAGTAACGAATACGTGCAATCATTCGAGCAACTGAAGATATGGAACTTTATATATCTAATATATATATATATATATATATATATATAACTATATATATATAACTATATATATATATTATATATATATAACTACAACTACATGTAATTATATCTCATGATATTATAAAGTATATATATATATACATATATATATATATATGTATTAACATTACATATAAAGGATAAAGGATAAAGCTCTCGGCGTTGATCAATCCCTGAGGGATGCGCCATGCATTCAACTTCAATTTTTAACTTCGTTTGAGATGATTGAATGCACATCTGGCCTTTACAATGACTCGCGGTGGCCTCCCGCTGAACCGAGTCAGTGCTGCTTATCCTCCCAGACAAGTCTGAGACCTGCCTGGTACCAATTTACCGACCCCGGAGGGACGGATGGCTTGGTGAGCCATGAGCGCGAGATCGAACCATTGACCTCGTGTGCGACGCAGAGCACCTCTAACCACTGCGCCACATGCGCTCAACTTTACATATACTATATATTTATTATATGCATATTATATATGTAATTTATTTGTTATAAGCATATTCATTCATGTTCATATTCATTCATTTACTATATGCATATATATTTATTTGTTATATGTTTGTTATATGCATATTATATGTATACATATATTTATTGTATGTATATATACATATACATTATCATATATCACTTATAGAGAAGATTTTTTCTATATAAAATACGAGCAATACGGGAAAAAGGAGAATCGCTAGCTGGATCTAGCAAAAAACATTTCCACCTCAGTGCAAAACAAAAATTTTGTTTTTTCAATGGAAAATCTGTGGCTCTTATTACTTTCAATTATTTACATGACTCGCTATCAAATCTTTGCTGTGCGAACATGAGCACTTCTAGCATTCAGTTCATTTCCTCACATTCATTGTCCCCAACTCTTCAAACATCTAGCGCGTTGCGTCGACAGCTGCTCGAGAAATTCTTTTTCTACAGGGATATCGTAGAATGCTGGTCGAGTTGATGTAGCCAAACGAAAGAGTTTGCAGTTGACTGATTGCAGGAGAACGTTGGAGAGAGAGAGGATTGGACGAGTAAGCATGCATCTGCAACTCTTTCGGGACCAAGTGTACCAGAAATGTTACACTAGCCTAATTTGGATTCTGAATAAATTTTCTTGCTCTGATGTAGCAACGAAGAGTAATACGTTCTGCCTTTGGAGTGTATAATGTGTTATGCTCTCGTGTTCACCTATTTTTTTCTACAGGGTTTTTTCACAGAAATCTTGGCAATCGTTCAATAGCTTGAGCACTGGCGATTGTGACAGTGGCCTTGTTTTTTTCGTTGCGCTATAACAACGACGATGAAAAATGACGTTTATCTTCGGGTTCACTTTGCAAGGCGGGCGTCTGTGGTTGGCGTTTCACCATATTTTTAAATAAATAGTTAGTAAAATCGTTGGAAAAAATCTTGATCCTTTCGCATTTTAGTCTAGATTTTGAGAAGTCTTCGCAGAGCGCGAGAAAGCGAAAAAAGATTGCGCTTTTTTTCGAAGCATAGCCCGTTACCTGAAGATCATAACGGATTGATTTAGTGATACAAAAAGAAAGCAAAAAGGAATACTGCAAGACGATAGAACAAAATCTGTTTCACAAAGATACTATCTAGTTTTAGAATCATCAAGATTAATGCTATCAAACCGTTATCAAACTTTCATTGAAAAGCTGTTCACAGGCCCTAGTCGAGCGGACAAAGTAAACCGAGTGTGAAACACAATTTTATTCTCGCTGCTATTGTAGAATGAGTAGGCTTTTCTATAGCACTATATAGCGATATATAATATATATAATAGCCAAGCACACACTAAAATCGACGAGATTCAGGCTACCGAATGGTCATCAATAGTCTAAGAGAAAGCGAAAGGGTCAAGCACTCTCCCACCGATATCCTCTGCTCCACTCTGTAGGTTTTATCGAATATAATCTCGATAAACAAATCTGAGATGGGCTGATGAAAAAGACAACCGATACAAACTGAGAAGTATTACATGACATTCAATGTATAGCGAGAGATACAAAGTAAAAGAAAATGGTTAGAAAAATTATAGATACCATTGCCAAGATTCATACCACTATCTCGAACTTTTTTTCGGAAAATTTTAGAAAAAATTCATCGCAAAACTGTAATCGGCTATCTAGGGCGGTTTGGGAATTTATAAAAAGCCATTTCAGGATGATACCAAGTAAAATGTCACAAAATCTTCGCCCATAAATTATAAGGTGATGAATTTAAACTTACCAAAATGAAACTTCGCATAATTCCCTACAAATAATCATATGAGAGTAAATGGAACTTGAAATCAAACTGTAATAGAACAAGACAAAGATGCTTAAGCTTTGAATTGCCCTTCATATTTGTTTTAGCCACTAATCAGGTTTGGTATCTCGGTGCTAGAAAAAATGTCAAGCATGAGCTTTTTCCTGTTATCCGGAGACAAATGAAGAAACTATTCCCTTTTGCTGAACAATAGCTTTTCATAAGAGTGTTAGTAACTATTCGGATGTCTAATTTTCTGGCTACTCCAATACGCGCTCCCTTTTTTAAAAGACATTTTCGTAACAATGTAGCATTAATGATAAGATGTTTTACACCGGCCGCGAGCTTTTACTACTATTTCTTTAGAAGCACGAACAGCATATGAATGTGTGGAGGAAATCTCATGGTTTCAAAGTCATGCGTATTATCTGGAGTTTCTTTCAAAGCAAAGATAAAATTCCAAATTGATGAACCAAAATTGCACCTCTTATGTGAACCGCGCCAACGCGATCGATCGATCGCCGAATGGAAACCACAGCCAGCATATACGATAGCCGAAGAAGAAATGCGTCGCGTATGTATAACTCAACCTTATTTTCCCTTCTGCACCACATTGATGTGGTCTCTGCAGGAAATAAGCATTGAAATTGTCGAAACTTACGCTATCGAATGATTACTGATAATTTCAGGAAACAGTTCTGCTTTGCAAGAAATAGATTGGATGGGTTTCCCTTCACTTTACGCATGTGAAGTAAAAATGTTTTTGTTCTCTTATAGCCTGTTAAAAGACTTTTTGAAAAACGGCTATGTAGCGCGGTTGCCAAAGTTTTGAGCTTTCGGATGATTGCTGGAACTTTTATGATAATTCTTGTCCAGTGAAAGGGGTTGTTTTTTTATTCATCCTCGGATAACATTCATTCAAGAACCCAAAAATATTATTTGACATATTAATTAAGATTGGTTAAGATAATCAAAAGACAAATTAAAGCATATTCTAACCTTCGGGCAATTCACTCGGAAAAAGTGGTTCATGCCAATCAGTAAGCGATTCCCATGTCTCAGCAAGGTCTTGTCTTTGATTTCTCTTCCGTTAACACATATCCTATGAATAATTGTTAAGGATTGCCTACAAAATCGTGAAACGAATCCAGTTGCCTCCATTGTGAAACTTTCAGAGAAATGATTAGATTGGGTGAGTTTCCCTCCACTCACCTGCCTTCACTGGACAACGGTTCAATATAGAGTCTGGACTGAACTCCCTCCTCAACAATACTCAGCCGGGCATGACGCCGCATTACACCCAAACCACGCAATACGATACTTGTACGTTCGCATACTGCTGAAGAAAACATGGTGTTTAACAGTGGGAATGGTCGTACACAATCAATTTCCTTAATCCCACTCTACTCATACATATACAGGTTATACCTTAATTCTGTGAAGTAGATATTCTCAATTGTAATCACTTCTACATTGTTTAGCCTTTTGACTCCCTCAGACTCAACCTTCTGTGTGTATAACTGGCAGGGTAGATTGTGTGCTCCACCTCGTCTTGGTTCCTAACCTCCAACGATACAGAGTACTCCAGTCGAATAGAGCACTTTTTTTTATCGCACTCTATGGCACTAAGGGTCCATTAGTAGGGACTGATTTAGTTGAACTAACATCTCCATCTAAAAAACAAACTATTTTGCTACTGGAATGATCGGATATTGAATAACATTTAGTAATCTACCATCGCACTTACGAGATTGTAAGCACATCGGCATTCAAGTCAATTAACTGGTTTTAAGCTGCAAAATATAATTGTAATATGAACAAATATGAACAAGACAATATAGAAATGTTCAATAATAGTTCAAAATATCAACCTTTTTTAAGCACCTAGAAAACTCTCCAAAATGAAGAGTTTTAGAGGAAGTATTGGCGCCGTTTCTACTATCGATAGCCATAATAGTGGAAATCCAGTAGAAAAACAGTACGCTTTCCAGACGGAGGTGTTTAATCAACTAAATCAGTCCTGGGTAATCGATCCTTAGTGATGTAAAGCGCGATAGCAAACCTGCTTCATTCCACTGGAGTAAACTGTATCGCTGGTGCCAGCTAGACACATAGAGGATTGGGTCTGTGGAGATCAAAGGAAGTATTACTGACCGTCTTTCTTAGCGAGATCCTCATCGGAAATTCCAAGACCGGAGTCGAGACTAGTTTCTATTTCATCAAGATTCCCTATTACAGCTGACGACTGAAAAGGAATGTTGGCTGTGATTTAGAGAATTAGCAGAGAAAATTAATTAGGTTGCTGTTCTCGTAGCTGTGAGGGTTTAAACATCCACTTACATTGATATAGTAAACAAGTAATTCATTGAGCGATGGATCTGCGTTAAGATTAACTAAATAGAATCGATCCTTTTCGACTTTGATGCCACTTGATTCAATAGAGATACCAATTTCAGCCAAATCTCGTTGACGCTCCTAAATTTATAAATTGGCAGGGGAAAGAAGAAAAAATGAGAAATATGATGATAATGTGAATACAAAAACGAGCCAACGATAGACGCAATATCATCATCGCTGTCTTTCAAGTACAATACAGATAAATTAGCCCAATTTTATGGCATATGTGTGAATCTACTTACACATCGCCTTAAAAGTATAGATCTGCCAAGAAGATCTCATTAGTGTCGTACTTTTTTGACAAGTCGACACGAAGTTATTAACACTAACATATATATTGAGTGCAACTTAGCACAACAATGGCTTTTTTTTCTGTTGAGGTTATGGTAAAATTTTATCTTTCCATGCTCTGAAAGGTGAAACCGCTGAAACGTCAGCCGCTATTGTACTATATATATCTAATCCTCTACTTTTGCATCCTCGTGCCTGCTCATCAATAAAGCAAGGAGGTAAAGCTAAATAGGTGGTTGACTCCAGAAATTAGTTGTTGGTAGTTTGTTAGTTTATGTAATAGAGGTAAGCATTGCATTCCTCAAATCATAATAGAGCCCAATGCATGAAAAAATCCAAAAATTTGGCGCAAATCATCCACCATGAACACTAGGCTTTAAAAAAGCGCAGAATACTTGTTCAAGTTGTTCAAATTGCTTGAATACTTACTTTATTGACGGTGTCTGTTTCCTTGAGACGTTCCTCCCACGACTTGTTCATCTGAGCTACCAATCTCTCGCTTTCAGCGAGTCGTTCACGTAACTCGGCAGTCTCCTGGACAGTACATCAATTTTTGATAAAAAATCGTTCTTTAACAAATAATGATCATTTACCGTGTGCTCCTTCAAAGTCTGACTGATCTGCATACGTAACGTCTCGACTTCTTCTCGTAGTTCACGAATTACGCGCGCATTGGGATCCTACAATTACAAAGAACAAAAATGAGACACGTTCATGTTTTCCACATAAGAAGAAAGACGCTGCCAAGCTTTTCGAGCGAGCATTCTCATTTTCACTCGGAGAAAATCTTTCTTAGCGGCAAAATTTCCTTATCTACTATTTCCACAAGAAACTACTACTGAAAAACCCGTGTTGTCTTGAATGATCAAGAGCACTGTAGTTCAATTTCCCATTCAACCCCACCCGCATAACGTCTTGAGCACAAAAAGAAGAATGGTCTCGGGCGATATTCACCTCGTTTACGACGGCATGATTGACGATGCGTTTCGCACGATCGGCGTAACGTAAAGTAGACAATGTCTCCTCATAATTGTCAGCTGCAGGCGATATTGTCGCAATCATTATCGTACGAGAATTACCACCCAAACTGTCTTTCAATAGCCTGGAAATTGGTAAACATCTGAAATGCTACGCCTGAACAGCAACACCATGTCCTGAACGTACTATACTATCAAATAACGAAAGAAAACACCGCAGACGGAACACATTATCCTATAGATCAACAGAAGTATGGCGAAAAATCCCTCAAAATATAAGCACTATCGCTAGTGCCATCGAATTCTGATGATAATAACAGCTCGCCGAAGTAAAATTCCGTCATGCATAATTTGACCGTAAACATATTGAATAAGATGAACTTTTCCCATAATTAATAGAAAGAGATCAAAGATAAAGCTCCTGGCGTTGATCAATCCCTGAGGGATGCGCCATGCATTCGTCTTGAATTTTTGACACCAATTAAGTGCTGTTTATCCTCCCAGACAAGTCCGAGACCTGTTTGGCACCAATCTGCCGACCCCGGAGAGATGGATGGCTTGGTGAGCCATGAGCGCGAGATCAAACCATCGACCTCATGTGCGACGCAGAGCACCTCTAACCACTGCGCCACATGCTCTATGACTAATATGAAAAACTTATTATCAATTTGTAAAATCGTCACCTACAAATTTTTATGCAAGATTTACGATGAAACAATGAGTAATCATCACAACTCTTGATTAAGAACCCACCAAGTGAGTACTGAGTCTCGGTATGGTATGAATTTTTCCTTCTTTCCATTGGAGCGTTCAGCAAGAGCTGATATAACCATACCGAGTGTGGTAAGTGATCTAGAAATTAGTTTTAAGAATCAAATGAGCTTTTAAATGATCTTTGATTATTACAGAAACATACTTGTTAATGTTACCACCTTCTTCGAGACGTTTACCCATTGCTCCTGTCTTGCCAACTCGTTCACTACCAGCCAAATCAACCAAGGAAATCTTTGCGACTTTTTCACCAGTGAACTAAACTTGCAGGAATTGCAAATTATTGGTGTAAAATGCTTAAATATATAAGCATGCACATACGTCTTTCTCGACATCTTTCAAGATTTGTGTTAGTATGATGTTGAACACAGCATGAGAACGTGAACTTTCGGCGTTCATATTCGTTGCGGCAACTGTTCTTGACTTATTTCCTTCTTCGATTAAAGATGCAATTTGCTCAAATCAATTCCAGATAAAAACACCGTGGAGATATTCTAGAAAATTCTCTTCCGAAAACTAACCTCAAATGAGTCTACAGCCAACACCGACAATCCATCAACAAGTGGACCAAGAATCTTATGTTCTCTCACTTTCAAATGGTGTTTGTTGGACCTGCCGATTAAAGTTTTTGGTTTTTTTCTAACCGCCTTGCATTAAATCTGCTAATATTGGCAGTAAATGAGAGATCTAGCTTGCCTTACACATATAAACTCACTTTTTCGGATCAAGAAGGTCACGAACACGTTCGTTGTATATCTCCATATAGGACACTTCCACTTTATACTCAAGTGTATCACATGTGGTCTCCTTGATTCTTCTGAACACCTGTAATAAAAAAAATGTCCATTTGAGCTTATCATTATATTATAGAGTACTTTAGTCTGTATTTCTTTATTACTTGGAAGATTTCCTACTACAGATCGATTATTGCACGAAAAAAAATCACTTGGCCATTGCACAATATTCACACACTTATCAGAAGACACACGACTGCAATATATTTCGCTTTACACTACTCATAAAATTATCGACATCATCTACTTTTCATTGTGCTTTAAGATTTGCCAAACTACATATCACGTTTAAGTTAGGCTTACGTAGAATGAAAAATATATGTGGATTTCATACAGAAGAGAAACACTTCACCTCATTACACAAACGTGGTATGATTCCAGGTTGTTCAGAAGTACCCATCATAGAGTACGACTTTCCGGAACCTTAATAAAAAGAACAAATCTCAACTGTTATTCATTCTAATCCGATTGATGAGAGAAGACATCTCTACGCTCCTTATTAGTGATCTGAAACATCCCCTCATGTTATCTTTTTATCACATAATTACTTCAAAGTGCAACACGCGTTGCAATGAATTTGATTCAGAGCTCATTATGCAGCTTACAAATCATGATTACGCGACGGGATGAGACCACCCAGTTAAGTCTGAATCCATCCTGAGTGGACGCGATCAATAATAGTTTCACAGTTATTTTATAAACTAATACTAAAAAAAAGAGTAAACCCAAACAGAATATATGTAAGAAATCATCGTACCTGTTTGTCCATATGCAAAAATACAGGCGTTATAACCAGAAAATGCGTTCTCAATAACACCCGATCCAAGAATGTTAAATACCGTCTCTTGACCTGAAGTATAGAATAGGACTTCGCTAAGAGAAAACGACTAAACTATAGATTCTTTTCTCACAAACATATAGCCCTATATTCAAGTTCAATCCCTTGATTATCATAGAATCAAATGGCCGGTAGTGTGATGTGCACGCGTCTACGAAAAAGTGAAATGCAGGCTTGAATCCCGTCCGACGCCCAAGTTTTGCACATCACTCGACATTACTGGATATATATTTGTAAATCATACCGCCGCTTAAAGCGGTCAATCAAAATAAATTCTAGTTCATCATACATATATCGAATATCTGTCGGCGTGATTAGGTTTTATACCAATATCGGCTTGCTAGGCCAAATCGTTGACGGTTCGTTGTTGACAAATGATGACAGAACGAGGATCGGTAGCGCAATGGTTAGCCTACGCCCCCGGAATGAGTGAAATGTAGGTTTGAAGCCCGCACGACGTTTGAAGTTTTGCAAATCACTCAACATTACTGGATATATATTTGTAACATCATACAAGTATCTATTCGCAGTCAACTAGTGGTCATTGAAAACTCTTTTTTTGAAAACTGAATACAACTTCCAAATTCAATACAGAAGTATAAATGTTACATAAATAACAATCATTCTCACGACTTACTTGCGAAATTTGGATCATTTACGTCCGTAGAACAGAATGAATGATCAAAAGCGAACGTCTTCGGTTGTTTCCTGGAATTTAAAAAGACCAAGCGAAGATGTCTAATGAAATACGATGACTAGAGAAGCAACCCACTCATCGGAAATATGATCCAATATCGTCTGGCCATCACACATTCGCACAACGCCTTTCGTATTCAAATCTAGTTCTAAAAAAAATAAAACCAACTTATCGGCTGTAATTCAATTTCTAACCCATTTACTCATTCGATGACAAGGTTTGAGCACTTAGGCACTCAAACCGACAATTTCGTTGAAACACAAGAGCCATCTTCACTAGACCGGGTGGATATCACACTCGTGAGGAAGAACAAGCTGCATTCATTATGTCCTTTCTGACATCATCTGCCATCCTACGCTTTATTGATTTTGCCATATTTTCTCCTATCCGTTTTTTCAAGCCATCATGGAACAATTATGGTGCATCAGGCGTCCAAAAATCAACGAAATTTTACTAGTGAAAGAAGGTGTAACATGAAACGAACGTACCTCGTTTATTGAATGGACGTACTCGAACAGCAACTTTAACCTTTTCACAACTTTCAAGTGTCATTTTCAGCGACATACACAACAAAGCCGTTGCTGATAATTGCAGCAAAACAAAGTAAACTGACACGGTAATTTATACGTAAGATATGTGGATAGAATGTGCAACGTTCAACGGCACATCTAAAAATAAATTCTGTTATGATCAGTCGCAATGAGTTGAAATGAAGACGAACTCGGAACAACGAATCGGAATAATTGTCATCAATGAGAAAACATTAATGAAAGTTTGGGATCTTTACATAACAAATTACAATCACGAGTAATCCTGTGCCTCCACCCTCAAAAATCTCCATCTGACTGGTATACTGACAGTTAATCGAGAATCCTCCAAAGGAGGTCCATAAAACCCGTATCAGCTCGATCACACACTTTCACCACCATTACTGAAAGCCGCCGTCGACACTTGCAGTTGCAGACCGAATGGCACTTTACAATTTTACAACCTCGTTTCTTGCATGACGACAGCAATTTCCGCAAATGGGTGGGTTCCCAGATAAAATGTCGATCTACTTAAGTATGGATGAACTTGCCGGTGGATAAAGATCTTTCGTAATGCATATCACAATTATACACTAAGGAATAAAAGCTTTGCTCACGATAACATGGTGACATACACATGAAAAGAAAGATCGCGAGTATGAAACCTGAACAATAATAACAAAGAAAAGAGATAGATGAGCATGGAAAAACAAGAAGCAGCAGAATATTCTTGTCAGACGGATAAGTTTTCGTACAACGAATCGATTGCCATGATAGCGATCCATATGAGATAGATCAAAGAGAGAGGCAGTGAAAAATCATTACTGAAGTACTTTGATATTGATATTTACTACGAGAAAAGTAATGAGATGAGATAAACATGTTATGTAAAAAGGAGAATCAATTGTCCAATCGAACAGAAAAGATAAATCTTAAGACCTACATGAAGCTGAAAAAAATTTTAATAATTGACTTTGACGTTGGGGTGAATGGAATTCGGTCTTCATAGTTAAATCTTAATAAACTGAGCAAATTGTTCCCTTGTGTAGATCAAAAATGGAATCTCATACGTATTGAAAAAGTCTTCTAGAATTTCTTCCTGGAATACGTCCAGAATAATCTATACAAAAATCTGTACTCTAAAGAAAAGAAAGAACAGCAAGGACGACCATTACTGTTTGATGCTATGTGAACTTGTAGAATGGTCAAATTCCAGTAGTGTTCATTAGTAATATGACATAAAAATCCCACTCAAATAGCATTCTATAGGGAGAGTTCTTCATAAAAGAAAATAAATCAAACTGTGGTAAAACACTAAAAATCAGCTTAAAGTACTGAAATTTACTAGTTATGCTGATTATAGAGAATTCTGGAAACTCATGGACATCTTGAAATCGCAAGATGACTATTACGGAGGGGAACAAAAGTCTGATTTATTACATGAGAACGTGAAAAAAAGAATTAGAAATGAAACAAGAATCAATTCAGTGGCGTTATGCGGGCCAAAGAAGTGCTTGTCGGCGTTCCGAAGCTAATGAGGGCCCACAGCGAAAAGCCTGAATAAGCCGCTGTCAATGATTCGTGCGTGGGAAAGAAGCACCGCCTTTATAATTTTGCCATTAATTTGATTGTAAGTCGAAAAATTAAGATACCCTATGGAGATCTTCAGCGATGTTCAACGAATGACGTAGAGAACCTTAAAGTGCTCTATGAATCCAAAATCCTTCAAACCTTTTGTTTTGTTAATATTATAATAAACTTAATATTATGATCACATCATGGCTCCCTCCAATATCTGATGACAAATTATATGAATACGAGGGTAGGATGATATGTAAAACATAAGAATATTAAATGAGAAATGAGGATTGATCACCCCTTAGTCAAGAAATGGAAATTTGGGGCCGCAGAAGAATTACAAAGTAGTTTTTTCGATTGATAGAGAGAAGAAAGATTGAGAGACACTACAATCTTTGCAAGTCATGTAATCTTCGGATTTGGAATGTTAGAGATCCTCTCGTTTACTTTGTACAGAACTCATCACTTTTGCCACTTTATCACTTTATTTGACAAGCATTACAGTTCCTTCAGTGTTGGTGCCAGTACTTCTAGCATTCAGTTCTTATCAAATCGTCTTCTTCATGAACGTCGTATAGTACTGTTTGAGCATGCCTTCGTACAATATCGAGGATAGCTTGGATGTGGCGATCCATAGGGCGTTCGTTGTTGACTGTCGGAGAGTGTTGAGGGTGGAGAACTGTTCGAGCCGTCGAATCGAGTGTCACAACCACTCGGCCACGGCTCTCAACCTCATCATGCTAATAGGATCGCAAGTTATGTACTAGTATAGTATGACAAACTTTCTCGAATGATTCTCCATAGATAAAGCCAAAGGATTCCTAAGTGAGAGGAAATCGCACGACAATGTAGAAGACGAACGACTAAACCGATTCGCATGTTATTATATAGGATACTCTTCGTCTCATCATCTACTTATCAGAAAGTAGTTAGCCGGAAGCAGTTACACAAAAAATTACATTCACGGGAGTAATCTGTGCTGGAAAACACTTTTTCCGGAACTTTGTCCACCTGATTTTCCTTATTTTTAAACTTTTCGTTTTTTCATTTTGGTTAAGTGCTTTTTTCATAAGGTCATAAACGCCGTAAGTCTTACACTGCGGCTTTCAAGATGCTGCGATGAAGTACCGTGATACGCATGGAAAATTGGCAGCAGCCATTTATTTGATGTGACTAAAGGAATGATCAGAAAATGGGCTGCTGACAGAGAAAAACTCGAACAGATGTCAGCAACACTGATGTATCCAAGGCACCCCTGCAAAGCTTTGAAAAAGCGTTGTGTGATGTTGAAAATCTTAGTTGAAGACGATTTTGACGGTATGAATATAGGGGATAACGGAGAAATATAAATTAGAAATAAAAGTTGAGTTATTAGCATTTTTGTTGCTGACTGATGTTCAGAATAAAATATAACAAAAATTTGGAAAAATTTCTCATTACCGAAAAGAAACCGCTCTTATCTATAGGATTTATGGTATGCGCGCTATACTTTGGAAAAGTACACAATATAGCCACAATAATAATGAGATAAGAGCAATACGCGGAAGCTGAGATAGCTTTGAACCAACTATTTTTTCACGTATCCACATATTACCCACTGCACTGTTGCACCTCAGATTTCTTAGGTATGCTTTACAGTTTTTCTCTTTGAAAACCAGACTGAGTTAAAAACGTTCCTGCTCTGAGATGCACTATTTACAGTTCAGCCATGAACAGATTTGTGACAAAATTGAGACTGTGGAATTTAACCATATCGCGACCACGTGTACTAAAGCGGTGCACGGGCTTTTCGTGGTTTCCTCGTCGAGGACAGATTCTTTACTATTTTAGTAGTCGTTCGATAGCTGAAAATGCTGCTTCTATACTATGCTTGATTTTGGAAAATGCTTTTGAGCTGTAGCAACGAGGAGAAAATTACGTATTTTCTTTGCAGTGTATAGTATAATTATTAGTCATATTTGTTTAACTTTTTCACTAGACAACTTATATTCACTTCAGTTTTAGTAGTCGTTTGATAGCTTGAGGAACGGTGATTTTGGTGAATTTAACTCATAACCAGAGCTTTTTATTCTGGTGTTATAACGACGAAGAGAATCTACGTTTTGACGGAGTGTTTCGCATGCTTCGCTATTGCTTGTGCTTGACATTTCAATAGAACTTTAAGTCATTCGATAACCTAAAAGTGAAGATTCGGACAATTAATGTGTTTCTTTTTTGAAACAATCTTTTGCTGCGCTGTACCAGTGGAAAAAGTAACTCATTTCACACTCTTAGTTTATTGATACCTATACAATAAAGTTCATACGTTAAAGACAACTTTGATCAGAAAAATGATGTGTTGCTGAAAAACCGCCTATAAAGGTCTTTCCTAGTAAAGAAAAGCCTCCACGTATCCTAAAAATTCCCACATTTTGATAGGAAGGCCACATCAATGGGGAAACAACGCATTTCCAATTCTTAGCGCTTATTCTTTTGACAATATTGTAAAAGTGCGGTACAAAGATACATTTACCTTATGTATGACTTTTGAAAGAACTTGGTGGAGGCTGCGATTGTCAGTGAAGAGTAGACTTGTACACGCGAATGATGAACAAAAGTTAAAGTTGGCTGAAGCGATGACGAAACGAAAGAACCGCAACGCTTACTGGTTTTTCTAAGTACGACTGACCCTTCTCGCGCCAAATCCTTCTGTAATTATGAGTTTCCGACTCTTCCCCGTGTGCATCAACTATAAATAATTGGAGATGAACGAATCACAGATATAAGCTTGGTTATAGTGAGAGTTCTCCCTTTTTGACCACGGACCTCTCTCCTTAAGGGATCTCGTTCGGTTAGTAGCGAAGGCACGTGGCGCAACCCCCAGGTGGTCAGTAGGGAAATTATACACGAATCTAAAACGATCGTGTGCTCTACAGAAGCGCAGGTGGATTCGAGGGTTGAGCACCCTGTTTCTACAGCGCCGATTTTACAAAACTCTATTTCGACGAGTCAAATCGGCTAAAGCCTGCAATGAAGCGGCTGAGAAGCTCATGGGTGGCGGTTAGGAGCCGGCTTCAACAAATAGGTTTTTCCCGCTCCTACGAGAGAGACTGCAAGCTACTCGTGAGTACCCACCCCTATGTCAAGAGCCTAGTAAGCTATACATTGGATACCAAAACTCTTGAAACAGCAATAAGAATGATCTACATTTCTCTGACCCCCAAAGAGTTCCGGTAAGGCAGCGTCGGGTAAGACGAGTACGGAGAGGCTGCTAAAATCTCAGACCTAAACCAGGCTACCAAAATCAAAACGGACTGAAATGACTATCTGCACCTATAAGGCAAGAACCTTTGCTCATGAATCCGCTGTAGAAGATCTATTGACCCAAGCAAGAAGGATAAGGTACGATGTCATTGGCCTGGTTGAGACGAGAAGACGCCATCCTTTTCACGCTATTTATGACACCGAAGAAAAATTATTTTTTGGAACATACTATAGCAAAGGTGGCGAGGGTGTTGATGTCCTCGTAAAATCGAATTTGACTGTGAACATCGATTCATTTGAACAACTATCAACCTGTATCGGACGATTATGGTTGGAACGATGTGGATCAACGCCGGCTGTGACCATTTTCGTTGCTCACGCACCAACATCACGCTATGACGATAAAAAAGTCAAAGGCTTCTATACAGACCGCGAAGAGTTTTTCAAAAAAGACCATACATTATTCAAGGAAATTGATGGAGATCTTAACGCGAAAATAGACTTAGAAGTACGCCTGAAAAACGTCACATTGGGACCCATGGGCTAGAATGGAATGTAAAGGGTGAGAGGATATCTAAGTTTATCATGACGACCAAAACCATCCATGGTAACTTACAAATTTCGAAAGCCTTACTTTCAATGAGGGACGTGGGAGTCTCCCAATACAGAGAATCATAACGAAATAGAGACATTATAGTAAATCGAAGGTTTTGGCTGACCGATGTTGCTGTTGCTCCCAAGTTTTACACGGGACCAGACCATCGCCTCCTTCGCGCAAAGTTTCGTTTTTCGCGGAGAGGAGACAAAGCCGTTAGATTCAAACAATGAAGTCTCAGAACTGCCATAAACTGGGATGTATTCAAATCATTAGTTGGCTCTTGGGAAGATACCGTTGCCGACAACATCTACGAAGAATGCGACCGGCTTATCGAACATCGTCACATTAGCGCTATAGAACCCGAGAGCTCTAAAGTCACGTGGAGACGCTTGTTTCCGCAAGCACTCAAGCTGATACGTCAAGGTGGAAATGCACGGGCTACAGGCAATAGAACCCTTATTTGCGTGTCCGAACTTGCAAAATGCTGCAGAGAAGCGGTAAAAGACGATCTCAAAGAGAGACGAATAGCAGTTACGGGAGAAGCTGCATAAGATGGGAAGAGCATTAGCAAAGCCTAACAAGGCTTCGTCAAAAAAAAAACATCAAGATGATTGGGATATCAAGCGCTCCATAGGAAGTCCACAAACCCGGTGGCCCGATTTTTTCAGGGAAAGCTCACAAGAAAGATATGAATTTATATATATATATATATATATAAATTATGATATATATATGATATATATATGATATATATATAAATTATGATATATATATATATAAATTATGATATATATATATATGATGTGAGCGCATGTGGCGCAGTGGTTAGAGGTGCCCTGCGTCGCACACGAGGTCACTGGTTCGATCTCGCGCTCATGGCTCACCAAGCCATCCATCCCTCCGGGGTCGGTAAATTGGTACCAGACAGGTCTCACACTTGTCTGGGAGGATAAGCAGCACTGACTCGGTTCAGCGGGAGGCCACCGCGAGTCATTGTAAAGGCCAGATATGCATTCAATCACCTCAAAGGAAGTTAAAAATCGAAGTCGAATGCATGGCGCATCCCTCAGGGATTGATCAACGCCGAGAGCTTTATCCTTTTTATCCTTTATATATATGATATGAAAGCTCTTTTGGTACACAATCATACTGTTGTTGTCATTCTGTCAGTTGTGATAAGGTGTACAAAGAGTATTATAATGTAATTTTTTAATTTTGATATAATTCAATATATATAATACTCATGTGTTGTCGCGGTGACTGAAAATTAGAAAAGATTCCACAGTTCGTCAAAAATGATCCTCACAGTGATACGATGCCAGGTGCATCCATAACTCTCACTGTCATCTGTATCACCTGTCGTTCCACTGATCGTCTGATTGTCGAGTGACTCAAGAGGGCACCAGCAATGCTTCCATTTTCAATATCGCGTGCAGGACTAACGCGGTGGGTCCTCCTTGCTCTAGGGATTAGCTGAGAGAGTGACGAGAGTGCAAGGTCGAAACACGTGTATCGGGTTCTATATGTCAGCCTTAACAGACCGCATGACATGCGTGGCTCGGAAATGGTTATTTGGTATTGAAATTTGAGCCGTAGCCTTAAGGAAACACTGGAAACGAAAGAATGACATAAGGGTGAGTTATATTTGCACCGAGATCAGCGAGTGTGCAGAGAAAATCACGAAATATAAAAGCAATAGAGGGAACCTAGAAGCTTTTCATTTCACAGACAAAAACCCTAATTAAGTAACAAAATCACGCGCCGGCTGGGCGTCGCACTGAGAGCGCCTATTCCAACTGTAATCCCGAGAGAGTTGACATGACTTCAAAGTCAACGCGCATTATAGTCTAACGTTATATACAAATAAAAATATATGCAAATATAAATGTGTATATATGTGCATACTATATATACAAATATATGTGCACACATATCATTCGTGAGCTATTCAAAACCGTGACCAATAACTCCATTCTACAACAATATCACTATCGTCGTAAGAAGAGGGGTTCGACAAGGCGATACATATTCGCCAAAATTATCACTACCACCCTCCAAAATGTCATGCGAGCATTAGAATGGGACGATATCGTAGTGGAAATTGACGGCCGGCAATAGAACCATCTTCGCTTTGCTGATGATATCGTCCTCATAACACCAACCATCAGCTACGCGGCACGAATGCTGACTGATTACGATAACGTCTGTGGAAAGATTGGTCTTCAACTAAATCTAACACTAAGGATGTTCAGGAGGAACGGATGGGCTCTAAATGCCCCATTTACGTTCAACGGAACGGCAATCTCCGAATGCTCCAGTGACAGCTATCTAAGTCGCGAAATTAACATGGTGAACGACCTAGCTCCAGAGTTCAGCAGGAGGAAACGAGCGGCTTGGGGAACGTTTAAGAGCATCGAAGATGTAGTGAAGAGGACAAGGAAGATCCGACTTTGTGTCCACCTTTTCGACTCGACGATTATCCCTGCCCTAACGTATGCAGCAGAAACCTGGTCGCTACGTAAGCAGGATAAAAGATCTCTTAGCGTTGTCGATCGCGCAGTCGAAAGGTCGATGCGAGAAGTATCCCATATCTCGCAAATAAGAGAAAGGATCCGAAGTTCCAACCTACGTCAACTCAAAGACGTCGTTCCAGACGCCAGGATATCGAAAAAAGGTGGGCCGGACACGTGATGCGCTTCAACGACAACTGATGGACGAGAGCCGTTATCGAATGGAATCCTCGGGACGTCAAGCGCTCTACAGGAAGACCACCGACCCGCTGGTCCAAATTCTTCACGAAAGCTATAGAAGAAAGATATGATGCTCAGCGAATCCTTAGAGCGAGGAGAACCCACTGTGCTACTCTTGTACGCGATAGGGAAAAATGAATGTATTGCTGGTACTCGCTCGAGTCACTCGACGATCAACAGCACGACAGGTGATACAGGTAATGTGCATACATATACATCTACATATATATATATATATATATATATATATATATATATATATATGCGTATATACCACCGCCGCGCGCGGTGCGGCGCAAATTTTAAGTTGCTCACGGAGCAATTGAGGTGTGAGAAGTTCACGTGGTAAACTTAGGTTTCAAGGAGACATTATCACTACTAAATGATGGATTATCGCAAAAGAAACTCCTTAAAGATTTTTCTAGTATATAGAACGTTCATATGTCAAAAAAGCTTTATGCTTCAACAAATAAAGCGACATCCTTCGGAAAAAAACTTAGTTCCAGCTGTTATATGACATTTGTCCCTTCTTATCTGGTCTATGTTTTTGTAATCGTTTTATAGCGTGAAAAAAAGCCAGTTTTGATTCTAAGCTTGCTTTGTGAAAACACCCTCATACAAAAAAAGAACGCTTTGCTTTCGTAGTACGTTTTATCAACTCAACAGCAGATTTTTGGTCCCATATAGTAACATTTTGATGTTAGGCAATCTTTTTGCTATAAAACCTTTTATTAATAGTGTGGCCTTCGTAAACATATTTTCAATGAAAAAACGCCCAGTTTTTTTTCTCCGCTTTTCAATACAAATTGTGTGAATGTACTCGTGCTTTCTTAGCTTTTTTCTAGAAAGGAGCTTTTTCATCAAACCATTAGTAATTATTCAACAGCTGAAAAGTGGAAGTTTAGTACTGAACCTGATTTGTGAAGAGACCCTCTTATTATGTTCTGCTAGCGGAGAAAAGACGAGGTTTTGCTTTCGTAGTACGTTGTTTTAACTTTGCAATGGATTTTTTGGTGCTATAGTAAAATTTTGTTTTAAGCAAGCTTCGTCACTACATAAGATATATTGTCAGCGAAGAGCCTCCTGAAAGCGCAGTTGTTGTAGAAGTAACGCGTAGTTTTCTGAAAAAATTCCACCTTTTATTACGAATTTGCCTTTTTTTACTCATAAGCATTTTAACCAGACTATTAATAGTCACTTGATAGCTTAAAATGCTGATTTCAATACTAAGCTTGCTTTGTCAAAAGACTTGCATAATATGTTCTACTAAATTGAAGAAATCAAAGATTTGTTTTCGGAATAATTGGCTCGTCATTTAAACTTCACAGCGGATTTGTTAGAACTTAGTGTGCTTGGTTTCTGAATATCATCGTAGTACGTTGTACTGTCGAAATAAAGATTATGTTTTGAACCAGTGCGCGAGCATACAAAATGCTAGCATCGATAGAACGATTCAAAAAAGTCTCCTGTATATTAATATAGAGGTTATAACTCTCGAAGTACACTAATGATTGAGAATTGCCGATTGCTTTCGATGGAGAAGCATCGCACGCCGCAGTGTGAGCATGACTTTTGCCAAATCAATCCAATTTGTGATATTCAAGCACTATGATAAATTTTGTGTATCATATGGAATGAGAATATTCGAAAATCGAAAGAACTATGTCATAATATTTGATTTAAAAGCTCAAATTTATAATATAATTGATTATTTGGTGATTTATTGATCAATGGCAAAAAGTAAAGACGAGCTGTTACCAACATAAGAAATACGAGATAGACATGATTTAAATATGAATAGATGCAAGAATACAGCATTAAAATATTCAATAGCGCCTCGAAATATAAAATTTTCAAACCTCTGGTTTCCGTCTTCGAAAATATGAGGTTTTAGAGAAAGAATTGGCGTTGTTTCTAGGTTGCAGCAATAAAGTAATGTTCGTAGTTGAACATCAGTGTATATTTAGAGAGTTTCTGCCCTATAAGACGACAAGAGAAAAGCATTAATCTCTTGAGAGGTTCAATTTCTGAAGTCCATTAATGATGAAAATTGACTCCGAATCGTCGATGAAGTGACATCGGTTCAAAATGTGCAGTATCATTATTGACAGAGAATTCATAATTTTGTAGTTGTTTTGGCATGGTCTAGGCAGAAATGGTCTTATTGAAGTTTCTTCTGTCACATTCTATCACTAAGCGCCCATAAAAGCTTCTTTACTGGCAATAAAGGTTTAAATTTTTCAAAAAAAAAAAAACTACCACATCGTAATTGGGGCACACCGCGTTCGCCGCACGATCCCGCCGCTTGTCGCGCAGAAAATCAACGCAGTTCCCAACGGAATAATCACTCTCTGTGAGCTACCATGTTCCTTGTGGCTTTGGTATGCCAAAGTGGTATTAACTCTGTAAGGGAGGAATACAAATACTGGTTTAATATACAGGTAGGCTATCTTAAGCTACTGTACAAACCAAATATGCATTTACTCACCTTCAAGATACAATATAGAGCCGACTCGTAGTTCATATCTATGGTAGCGATGAGAATCGAACGATTGTCAGTTACACAGCAATAAATTTCCCTTAACTGTACACTATTTATGATCGCTCTATTTTCGAAATTATTTAGATATCATATTATTTGATTCTCGGAGGAAGCTAGAGAGGTACATGATGATTAGGAAAAGCATGTCATAATGGTTGGCAGCATGGACTGTCACTGTACAATAGCGTCAGCACCAAATAAATATACACAATGAACATTGTAACTATAGCTGTAACATTATACCATACGTTTCGAGTGTTTTCTTAAGACCACGTCAAATTTTAAAATGCTTGATAATTATTTTTTGAGGCAACTGGTGCGGGTGCTAAGGCCGAAACACATGTATTGTGCTGTATAAGTGCCCATAACAGAGCAGATGTGTGGTTCAAAAAAAATTATCAAGCGAATAATGTGATATTGCACGACGTCCGCATTTTGTATGTGGCGCAGTGGTTAGAGGTGCTCTGCGTCGCACACGAGGTCAATGGTTCGATCTCGCGCTCATGGCTCACCAAGCCATCCATCCCTCCGGGGTCGGTAAATTGGTACCAGATAGGTCTCAAACTTGTCTGGGAGGATAAGCAGCACTGACTCGGTTCAGCGGGAGCCCACCGCGAGTCACTGTAAAGGCCAGATATGCATTCAATCACCTCAAACGAAGTTAGAAATTGAAGTCGAATGCATGGCGCATCCCTCAGGGACTGATCGACGCCGAGAGCTTTATCCTTTATTTTATCTGGATTTTACGAAAGGCAGAGGATTCAAAGTACAACATAGCTGAATGTACTATCCAATATACGACGTAATTCAAGCTATTCGTAGAAGCGTTAGATTTTTCGAATCAGCTTTTGAAACTACTTGTTTCGCGGTGTATAAATATTCATATAAGCTAAATTATCTATAATTCGTTTAAAATCGAATTTTGTGAAAATTCTAGGAGACGAGCGACAGCTATCGCTGCAAACGAGGAAATGAAGAAGACGGTTTTTCCTGGATGAAATACCGCTTATTTATCTTATTCATTTATTAGAATGCCATTTTGAATATGAGTTTTTCACGAAAAAAATCATTTTTTTCTAACTTCAAAGTAAATAAAGTGGAAGCTTATTTTGCTATAAAAACAAAACTTGGGCCTTTCTAGCTCGCACACTCATGTTTTTCTTCAGTCTCAATAATAAGGTTTATTACGAAGTGCAGTATGTTTTCTTAATTTTTGACGGATTAGTCAATTTTGGTTACCGATGAGCTGGAATTGATTCATATCGTTTAAAACGTATTAATAGTTACTCATATATGAGGAACAATCGTTCAATTACATTGAGAGAAATATATACCCATTGATGTAGAGTGATGTGCAAAACTTTCGCTTCAGACGGGACTAGAACCCGCACCTCACTCTTTACGGGAGCGCGTGCTCTATCCGTTACACTACTGACGCCCATTTTGCACACTACTCTTTCTACGCTATAGCGCATCTATCTGTTAGCCGCCAGTCGTCAACAACCTGGCCCAGGTAGTTGGTCTAGACATTGAACCCAGACACGCCCACAGATATTGGGTATAGAAGATCAGATGAGAGTTTTTTATTTAACCGCTTCAGCGGTGGTATAATGTTGCAAATAGTGTGCAAATAGAAAGAGTACTGTGCAAAATGGGCATTAGTAGTGTACCGGATAGAGCACGCGCTCCCGGAAAGAGTGAGGTGCGGGTTCTAGTCCCAGCCTGACGCGAAAGTTTTGCAAATCACTCTACATCAGTGGGGATATGTTTTAACATCATACCACCACTAGATATGGTTAAATAAAAAGAATCTCATTCGATCTTCAACACATTGAGACAGACTAGTCTTACCTCATGGAAAGCAGATTTTTTGGCATTTTGAAAATTGATCGCAGCTGGCTAGCAAAAACATAACGTATGAAGACAAAAAAGTCACGAAGATGTAGAAGAGAAAAGCGGTTTTCTACCTATAAGAATAAGAGACGGCTTTAAGACCTTGAAAAGCGATTTCACGCCAAAGTTATTATCACAATTGAATGAATATATTGGCGGTAAATAATGTCTACTGTTAGTTCCAAAGTGTATCTTGTGGATATGAGCGATAAGACAAAGAAGGATAAACTTCATAAGGGAAAAAAAAACATGACAATGGACACACTGTTTGATAGATTTGTTTTGAATAATCTCGGCGCAGGTTGATGAAACGTCCTTCGAAACAGAGTCTTACCTTGAAGCGTAGAAAAGTCCAAAATCTCACAGATTTGAAAGTAGACCAGAGAGTTGATCCACAACAAACAGTAATTAGCGTATCACTAACATCAACTACTTAGAACAGTAAATTTCCAATTCGAGATTACTCTTATGGAATTGAGACTGAGATGAAGCACTTGGTGCGTTCCTCACCTCGAATTTCTTTTTATCGACTAGGGCAGCAGTTAGAGGAGAGGAAGAGGAGGCATGATGGTGCACAAATTGGGTTACCTTCGGCGAGAGAGCTTTGCGTATTTCGACTGAGAAGGCACAGCTACAACTCACTACTGCCGTTAGACAACACTATTTTCGTCCATTTCTTCTTCTCATCTTTAAGGCCATTAGTGCCATAACAGAGAGCAAAGGACGGAAAAAATATGCCTACATGATGTAGAGTGAGATGACGAAATGATGTATAAAGACGCGCGGAGGTGACTATGCGCGGCGTGAGTTATGGAAAAATGATGAGTTGTTCAACTTCTAGAGTAATCGAATTGAATTTATTGCGCACTCACATGAATGAAGATGCATGTTGAATGTGACTGAGGTACGGAGACTTTGAAGACGAAAAAAAAATATAAACAAATAAATGAAACTCAAGATTTCACGAACCACTGTATTTCACAGATCAAAAGCACAACTCAAACCATACCAATGAAAAGGAAGGAAAAAGAAGAAAAAACGGAAATAAACCCTCATACACTGAAGTAAGTTCTCATGTAAGAGACAATATAAAATAATCAGTAATGTAGTGACAACGTCACTGACAATGAAAAAACGCGACTGTCGTTGATGGGAGTGATTGACTTTCAAGTTTATCGTTTCATGAGTAATAATTTTGAAATACATAAAAAATACTCAGCAAAGCGTAGGACCTCAACAGTAAGAAAGTGATGCTGTCTAAGAAATTTGTTGAAGTGAATCAGCCCCTTTTTTGCAATTCATCCTAGATATTATGCAAATAAGTTTTATTGTTTAAGACAAGCTGCTTTTAAAAACCATTGACTCTAGCCCCTACCAATGTTTAAGCAGAGTATAATTTCTTGTGATGATCAGTAGTACTAGTACAACTTTCATTTCGTGTTCAAAATCAGAGGAGTAGAAGAATGTTGGATAGAACGATAACCTTTTGCAGTTGAATATGAAGAATTTGAGCATGACAAAGGTCTCGGCTACTATCGCGGTTCATCTCTTAGGAAATCCATGTGGTCAAATGGAATCGGACATGTCTCTAAACTGGAAGCGTAAACAAAACATAACAAACACAATTCGGCAGATTATATTCGCCATTCACATCTTGATAGTAGTGAAGACCGAAGTGAACTCGGGATGAGGTCGCCGCATTCGAGTGTCGTGTCTTAAGTCAGGCATCGAAACAACTCTGAATGGACACAAATGCACTAATGGATTGAGTCGCAGCGTTTCCAAACATCATGAAAACGTCACTCATAGTGTCATCGATAAATATAACAGCAATCCATGTCGACTTAACAAATTGCCACAAAAAACAATGACTGATCTCAATGCGCTAAAAATTACAGCTGCCGCTCTCATTTCAGCAAAAGAAAGCCAAAAATAAGACGGGAAAATTGCTTAAATGTTAAGCCATGGTGGCATCATTTTTTGTCCGACGACTGTTAGGACAAAATCAATATGCACACCAATGAAATAATTTGACAAGTTATCAGAGCTTAAGCTGGTTTCGACGTCCTCAGGATAATATAAAATCAGTGAACAATCCTACTTTTTTGTTTTCGTCCATCTACTTCGTGATACTATGTGGCTAAGAGCGCATGTGGCGCAGTGGTCAGAGGTGCTGTGCGTTGCGTCGCACAAGAGGTCAATGTTGGGTCTCGCACCCATGGCTCACTAGGCCCATCCACCCCTCTGGGTCGGTATATTGGTGTCAGACTGGTCTCAGACTTGTCTGCGAGGATATGCAGCACTGATTCGGTCTAACAGGAGACCACCGCGAGTCATTGTAAAGGCCAGATAAGCATTCAATCACCTCATACGAGCTAAAAAAATTGAAGACGAATGCATGGCGCATCACTCACGGATTGATCAATGACAAGAGGTTTATCCTTTATCCTTCATGCTAAGAAGTAGCACATTGTATATGACAGTCTCTTCGCATATTTTTCTCAGGCTATGTTATCATATTATACCTTTATTTCGAGTGCTTTATTAAGACCACGCTCAAATTTCAATAGATCCTTTCATTATTATTTGAGCCAACATGTCATGTGGTCTGGTAACGGCTCTTGTACAGCCGGATACACGTGTTTCGTCCTTACAGACTCGTCAGTCGGGCAGAACCCGTCGACTTTCGATATTAAAAATAACAGCCAGCGAGCAATCGAGTGCGTAAACACTCTGTATTAGGTGAAAATTTCGCTTGACATAGAGTGTGAAACGTTCGTCTTTGATGACTTTCTGTAAGGGAGCAGAGCTCCGAGAGAACTGACTATAAAAATATCGAGAGACGACGGGTTCTGCCCGACTGACGAGTCTGTAAGGACGAAACACGTGTATCGGGCTGTACAAGAGCCCTCACTAGACCACATGACATGCTGGCTCAAATAATAATGAAAGGAGCTATGTTGTCACATAGTAGAAAAAATGTCGGAAACTGATTTTTCAGAGAAGCGTTATCGGCTTCAAAATGTCTCGCTACACAGCGAACAAAAAAGTCACTGCATAGGGTGAGATCCAGATGGCAGTGGCCTTTTAAAAGCCATCCTTAATTTGGTAGTCACTTGTCAACATAAGTTTTGGTGGAGTCGTTATTCCTCCATAGAGTGTATCTCGGAACTTGACGCTTTCTTACATTATGACATTCAGCAAACTTTCCTGCTTGATGGTCACCAACACAGAGAGAAAATTAACTACTCAATTATTCAGGTGAATGAGCGAAAAAAAGTCGCACGTGCTCCCTTAGTATCTTTGTCAAGTCTTATCGAATGAGAGAGGGGATAAATTCAATCTACACCTGCTTCCTTATGTAACTTTACTGCCTACCTAAGATAAAAAGCGAGCAACATATGTTTGAAGATTGTAAGTAGATTTCGACTTCTACAAGTGGCTGTATTGAGTTTCTAGTCTTTAACTGAGTATTAGACGACAAAATGCTGAAACATTTAATGTAAGGTGTAATGGCTATTATCTGACGAGCCGAGGCAATCACATTTAATGCCGAAAATACATAGCTGATGGGAAAACAAATATTATCAATCATTCGTAATAATTTTGTAGATCGACTGAAAAGTTCGTCACTATACGATTAGAAAAATTAGCCTGTGATTTCAAGAAAATACGTAGTTTGATGACATTGAAAGCATAACGGGACTAATCGTAAATAAAACAAAGTTTAAGGTCGAAAACGAACTTATCAAAAGAGAGAACACTCTAGATTATGACGGTACTTACATGAAATGAACACTTTAGTAAAGTAGCTTTCTTTTGAATATGTCGTAATGCCGTTGAATGTGATATGATTTAATAGGGCAGTATAGAATTAAAAATCGGAGTCGTCATAAGAGTTCAGTTATGAGAATATGGGAAAATTTTCGCCGAAAGCAGTTATGATGTGGTGGCGTTGGATGCTTTTGAGGGCGGTGCCTTAGAGCAAGGGCTTAAAGCCATCGCATAGTTTGAAAATAGCAAACAGATTATTATTGACTTATATTATCAACATATTCGTAGATATTATAAAAACTTGTGATTTACCCTGATAATATCACATAAAGGACGAAGGATAAAGCTCTCGCCGTTGATCAATCCTTGAGGGATGCGCCATGCATTCGTCTTCAATTTTTGACTTCGTTTGAGGTGATTGAATGCATATCTGGCTCTTACGATGACTCGCGATGGCCTCCCGCTAAACCGAGTCAGTGCTGCTAATCCTTTCAGACAAGCCTGAGACCAGTCTCGGACCAATTTACCGACCCCGGAGGGATGGATGGCTTGGTGAACCATAAGCGCGAGATCGAACCATTGACCTCATGTGCGACGCAGAGCACCTCTAAACCACTACGTCACATGCGCTCTTATAATATCACATATGAACACTTATAAGCCATAAAGTAAACGGAACGTTACAGATGAACACAAATTGATTGAAGGGGAATGACTGAGGACATCTGGTGTTATGAGGCGTATGTATGATCATGAGAGAAAATGAATGTACTTGTAGATCCCGTAACAAATGCTGGATAAGCATGTTTCGAAAAAGAAAACAAGAGCAAACGAATGAAAAACACTTGACATCATGTTAGAATTGAAACGTTTTCGCCTTGGAGCGTTTTTTTTTTTCTCAACAAAGCTTTCGATTTCAGTGTCAATGCGAAAAGAAAAGGATATGCGCACAACATGAAGATGGGACATGTTCAAAGCAAAGCCCTCTTCCACAGTAGAACTGTTGACTTCATTTATAGAGATTCCAATACTCTAATATAGTCACGTGTTAAGTAAAATGAGTAAGCAGACATCTGTAGTGAATTTGTGATACGAAGACATTAAGAGACACTTGTAATTCATTTCATTATAAATGGAGCAAGTGCATTTGCGGTAATGAAAAAAAGGTCTCAAAAAGTTATTGATCCAATTGCGGGTACAGAGCTTTTTGGAGGCATTGGATGAACTTGCTGAAGCGTTCGTTCTCTGAAGGATTGTCCTTGCAAAGTGTTCTTACCTCCCGATTGTCCTCATACTGATATGATAAAGTTAACCATTAGTTGCTTGTCTACTACGCTGAGCTCGAACGTGTACATTCCTCGAAGATGAGCTGATTGTGCGACCACCAGATGGCCTTAGATTTTAGTGACGTATCGTAAACAGTTCAAGAATAGGTAATGAGGCAAATGGCTGATGACAGTGATCCGAATGTGCAAGACCTCGGATTCTCTCATCTCTTTCAAACATCTCACTGTCACCAACACTGCTCTCCTTGCTCTCTCTTACGTCAAATGAATACTCAAGGTAGAGATTGGAAAAAAACTAATCTAACAATATAACAGCATACATTTTTCAGCTTGCTGGAATGTGCCGAGAAATTGATTGAGAGTTTTCTGGAAAAATGCGCGTTTTTTCGATGCATAAATAATTTTACAACCAGCTTTATCTTAGCCTGCTCTTAGAACTCATGAACTACCGTCGTTTTCAGCTCTTAGAACTCACGAACTACCGTCGTCTTCAGCTTTTTACGTCCTAGAAGAGACAGGGATACTAGTAAAAACACAAGCACTTCGCGTTGACTTTGTTATGAAAGCTTTTTTTGAAGTGATTATAGCATACCTGCTGCGGATTTCGTCAAGAAGACAGTACTGAATGTAGGCGATGCAAGGAATATTTTCGCTGAAATCATCATGAAAATATGTAAGTTGCAAAGTGTAATAGTTTTTTTTATCGCATACTGAATCAGAGGAATGAAAGCTACGTGCAAAAAAAGTTGTTAAAAATGAAAAAACGTTTGAAGAAAGGGTGTTCTACATGCATATGGCCCACACTTATCAGTACATGTCAACGATTCAACTACTTTAGTTTTCCATTCTTCACTAAAAGTGCCCTTTTATAGAGATGCCATTGCCAGCTCAAACAACTATCAAACTATTCATATTCACTTTGTTGTGAATAGTTTCCTTAAAAAACGAATTAATGAGTCCCATTAATGAAAGCTGCGTTATTTATGGGCTCGTGTAGGGCAGCGATTAGAGGTGTGTCTTAATCAAATGTGGTGGTCGTTTTGATTCCGTCCGTGCTCAGGGCTCATCAAGCCTTCCATTCCTTCAGTGTATTCAACATGGTTCCAGACTTGTGAAGAAGGGCAGCAGTATTGTCTCGATATATCACTAGGCTACAATATATCACTGTCCAAGCCATATATACATTCTATCACCTTTAATGAAACCTGATGGAGTCAAACGCATGACGCATCCCTCAACGATTGATGAACGCCGAATGCGTTATCTTTCACCTGTTCAATCATAATATCCTATAAAAAACTGAACGAGCGTTGAAGAACAGACAGCTGTCGTGAGTAGACTTTGCTCTTATGTAGAAAGGGTTCGTGCATTCGTTGACCAGTGAAGACGAGAGAGTTGCAGTAGCTTCTACACTGTCGCATAATTCAATCGACGAGAATGAAATGACTCTAGAAAAAAAGATACAAGCTTTCTATGACTATATTTTTGAATTGGAATTAGGTAACACCTTCCTCTGCATCGAGACAAGTCTCGAAACGTGATTTCACCATAAGGTCTGGTCTCTGTTCGCTTTCCACTAGAAGAAGAATCCTGGGAGCAATTTCAAGATTGCGAAACGAATAATCGGAAATCCGGTTTGAAAATCATCTAATACCTTTATTGAACGAGAAAAATTGAGACCTCATAGCAGCATTTATCTCAGTATATTTGATATAAAGAAAGATGCGAATTGTAAGCGACAAAATGAAAAACGCAGAATCAAGCAACAGTGTGGTGGACGGCAAGCAAAAATACTGCGTTAGATCGGGTAATAACACAGACAACCAGACACCATCGTATCATATACTAAAAATCAGGAGAGCGAAAAGATGCAAACACAATTAGGGCTTGTATAGGAGAAGCAGCGTCAAAGTAGCAGGACATGAGGGCAATGCAATTTTGTCTAGATAAAGGGAAACTATCCGAAAAAATCTTTGCACTCGTTTTCAGGTGAATCTTATTCTCCCAATTAGTTAGCAATGCTTCACACGAATATGGATGAGAAGCTTAAATTGTACTGTGCCGTAAAGAGATTGGCTGAAACTTCCACAAAAAGGAGGAAAATCCCCATTGCTGATCGTTCAGTATTCAAGTTACAGCATAGAGCACAAGATTATAACATTTACATCATCATTCGTATAAAATCGGCGAAAAAAATGCAAAAAAAAAAACGAGCAAGGAAGATGTTGAGACGAAAGCTTGTGAAGGTGCTATATTGATCCAGGAAGGTAGTCCGGTTATGTGAAGCATTAGATGTCAAAAATCTTTATTGGATTATTTCGTGTAAATTTACTTGAAGCCGGCTAATTTAAGAAGTGGTAAAAGAAGAGTTTTTTCTCAAAAATCAACTAAACGAGTTTTTAATGAAGGCCTGTTCTACAAGCAAAGGAAGGTAGCACTAGTGAACCGGCTGATAGCTTGTATATTTTCAAGCAGCACTAAAATGTTGCATTGAAATCAAAGGGTAAGTCCAGTGATATATTGAAGTGGTGCTCACACTCGATCCGAAAAATAAAGACGTTTATCACAGAGCGTTGGAGGAGACGAAAAAAAAAAAAGAACGAAAGGGACTATTGACAAAGTAGAGAATAACTCAACTAACTGAAAGATGAAATTCTTCTTCTGTTGAAAAAAAGCACAATTGAGAGAATAAAATTCTTCGCTGAATAACTAAATTGATTCGAAGAAGACGCCTAAAGTACCGCATATTTTGTTAATGATTTGAATCTTCTAACTTTTACTTCAAAGTTACAGGTTTCTTTTTCCTTTCACTGCTAAGCTCATAAGTCATCACAGTAAAATAGAAGTGCGCTGTAGCGTTTTTGATTATTAACAACATTCTAACTCACAAAGATAATGCATTTTACTTGAAAGAAAAGGGATTCAAAGAAATAGTGTTTTTTTTTTTGTCAAGACAAATTTATTTGTACTTTCGGAACTGGTATACTGAAACAAGGCTCAATAACTGCTCATAGTTCAAAGATGAGAAAAGAATCATGTTGAGCACAACTAAAATGAGCCAGAACCTTCAGATTTTATGGCATGTCGTCCAGTGTGGAGAATGCTGATCTATTTGAAAGTTATCAAACAAGAAATTGACGAAATTAAAAGCATAGCGATGATGTCAAAACTAAAAACATGGCGAAACACATTGAAAGAGGTGTGAATCACAGCAATAATTCGAGAAAATTTTATACGCTGCACCCGCTGCTATCATCAAATTTACCTACTTTTCGATCTTTATTTTTAGCATATCGACAGAAAGACAAATAAACTATTTTAGGGCTTTTCGAATGGTTACAAGCAATACACTCGAGTCCAGAACTGAAGGAAGCGAGATGAGGTTAAAACTTTAGTGTTTTCTATCCGAATTGTTTGATACGCGAAAATTGAATACCAACAAGTAAATTCGCCATGTGAAGCGGTGTTCCTACA
>JAHQIW010001089.1:0-48023 GCA_019055375.1 Parelaphostrongylus tenuis
AAGATTAATTGCTTACTTTCCTTTTTTTCTTACCCTCTCCCTTCTCATAATGTCTCTTCTTTCTATTTTAACTTTTTATTTTTCCCATCTTTTTTTTTTCACCGCGTTTATTTGCCTTCCCTACTCTTTTTAATTACTACTATTTATTGTTTTTCTTGATCGAAACTTAATCATTCTAATACATTAAAACCAATAAATCAACTTCTACAATATGCACACACCTGAAAGCCCTGTTTCGAAATTTATTATGAAACATACAGACATCTGTGGCAATAAGAGGGACGATGAGTGGTAAAAGGCCAATCTCTTTCTTACAAGATGTACTGCAGAAATGAGTAGTAAGAGTTGAGAGTAAATTAATTTTGCAAGTTCTAGAAGAGAACTGACTAAGTGAGCTAAGTGGCATTGAAGATAAAGCATTCTTTGGTAAAATGTCGCTCTCTTGTGAACAACGTAAGTGTTCGCGACCCTACAAATTATACTATACAATTGCCAACGGGACCTTGCTAAAGTTTTAAACAATGAGCTAATCATTCCGAAAGCGAGACATACTTTTTCTACAGTAGTATCACGCATTGAAAAAGCCTTTTCATAATCGAGCTGAGTACAAGAATATCTATTCTTTAAATTATCGAATGACTACCAGTAGCCCACTAAAAGGCGAGAAGTACAGTGTAGGATGTACTTTTCGAGAAAGTCCTTCCCAAATTTGATCACTGCGAATTCTGCCGCTGCTTACTACAGCTGCTTGAAACTCTCTTCATATATATTCGTTTTACGGATTTCACATTGTCAAATGTTTTTTAGAATCAATTTCATGTAAAATAAGCGATCTATCGCACAATAAGGGCTAAAAGTATGACTTTTTCAATGATGTACCTATTAACTCAAAAATGGAGATTTCTGGAACACGTAGGGACTCCTCCATGCCACAGATACGTTTCTACAGTAAATGATCTGCCTCTTCGCAACGTTATATCTGTTAAAAATTTAATTGATTGTAATGGAACTCAAAACGCCAGTGGTGAAGTTCAAACAGCGGGCCATCTAGTCTTAAAAGCAAAAACGTAACTCCTCTTTTCACTTATTACACCGCAATAGGAAGGCTTTTGTAATAACCAATCGCAGCAAAAAATGTGCATTTCTCGACCTATTGATAAATTACTAATAGTCTGCTTAAAATACTCTTCTGATTGTAAAAAGCAAGGAAAAGACAAGCGCACTTTACAGAATATAAATACACTTCACACAAACCTACCAAAAAGTAGGAATATTCAGAGAGCTAGGTATTTTTCTATTACATATAATTTATGGATATCTCTGTAGCAATGTTTGATTCATGATAGTGGCAAAAGTTTCCTGAAAACCAGAATCTACTATAAAATAGCAAAAAATCTCGTGTTGAAGTTGCAAAATAAACTCTTCTTGCAAAACGTTATCTTTTTTCGTTAGTACAACGCATAAAAAAGTCTTTTCACAATGCAAGCTTAGTGGGAGAATAGGCATTTCTTATGCTATCATAACTACAAAGATATAAATGAAAATGAAAAGAAACGAAGTTTAATAACAACTGGGACGATGTTTCCTTCACAACAATGTGGTTTTCTTGTCGAAACATGGATGATTTTTTTATACATGGGCATTTTCTTGGATATAAAACTTTTTATAGAAGTCTCTTTTGCTATATTTCATCACTTTGTCACAATAATATCCCCTGGGGTACCTTAGATTACCAAACGAATTCCCATATTATCACTGCAGCGCGCAATGATGCGGACTACCCGCCGCGCCGCCGTGGGCGCGGTCGGTGCGCTATGAGCTAATAACAGCTTAGATCGTTGTCAACGTATTAAGCACGCGTTTTCGGAAAGTGTGAATTACGGGTTCGAGTCAGCCTTACGTCAAAGTCTCGCCATCACTCAACATTATTGGGTATATCTATGACATCACACCACCTCCTAGAAAGCTGCTAAATTAAGAAAGTCTGTCTGATCAAAGACCTTACTAGTTTGTTTCACCCTTAATCAGAAGCACAGTGATTTGAAAGGCGCTGCAAGTTTGAAAAATGTGATCCGCACAACTCGGTTTGTATCGATGCGGCGGCTACGGCGACCAGCATTGAGAGAAGAACAATCGCCGTGGACACTCGCCACGAATCATCGTCGTGGCCTTTATAGTGAGAACGCTGAAAACGTTGACACTAATAAGGACTATGAAAAGACTATGAAAACCTTGTGTTAGGTCAGCAAAAGCTAGAGTAATTTTTTAAAGGAATCCACCTGACAGCGACGATAGATTCTACCAAGGAAAGATTTATGGGCGGGACACGGGTTCAACCTGCGTTTGATGTCAAATATTTTGCATACACCTTAAAATTCTTTAATATATTTTTGTGATCCTACACCATTGGTGAACAGCAGTAAGAATTAGAAAGTATTTTAGATTGAACACATATATCAATGTTATAATTATAGGAAAACACAGGTGGTATGCGTTCATGAATGTTTCAAGGAAGAGTTATCGAATTAGCGGCGCTGTGCCGATTATTCTGTCATTCATGAGCAGATGGCCCTAATGTTTACAATCCAGTTTGACAAATTTTCGCTAACACCTCGAATTAGGAGAAACCTTGGCTTTCTACTAGTTTCAATGCAATGACACTGGCATGAGAGAGCAACGCTTTCAATTTTTAATCCTCACTTGTGGAACCCTCTGAAAGTGAAGACATTTGATTTTAGGTAATGTCACAATATTCACAGTGGGAACGTATTTTGCGACGTTATCTGCGTGAAATTGCGATTTCTATTATAAATAAAGCCTAGAGGTATTCAGGAATGCCCTCTTTGAGAAAAACCACTCACCGTCTTATCAGATGTGAGGCTACCTATGTTCTTCGTTTAGGAGACTTTGAACCCGCCTCCTAAGTCAGCTCGTCAAATGGAACAAATGTGTCATGTCAGTTGATGTGTGACGGTGCGTACGCCACTCAGGCCTGTAGAATATTCAGGATAGGGTACCATATATTCTGGCTTTATTAGACACTCACCTCTTCTATTCATTACTGAAATTCTAAAGTTTGTCCAAAAGCCTGAAAATTATGCTAACCTTTATGATTCCAATCCCAAGATGCTTATTACCACCTTATAATCGCAACCTCTCTGACTTCTTTTCTATGTACACCTAGATGAATGCTTGTGTAACTATTTGACTTTCCGTCTAAGTGTTGTTTCATCACGGGCACAAAGATGTGTAGAAGTGTTATCTAATGCATCACCACATGTCTTTCAAGAGATAAAGTATAGCATACCTGTACTCATGTAGCCGCCGTCCCACCGTTAGGGACATATCATGCACTCGTTTGCTTCACATTTAGGCGGTTATGAAGCTATTGATTGAGCAATGTATTCGGCCTCCTAACTATAAATACCCATAAATCACTTATTTATGGGCATCTTATGGTAGTGGCACTTTTACTTTCTAATGAAGAATAGTTTCAAGAATAATATACCTTTATTTGGAGTCCTTATTAAGGCCACGCTCAAATTTCAATAGATCCTTTTATTATTATTTGAGTCAGCTTGTCATGTGGTCTGGTAAGGGCTCTCTTGTACAGCCCGATACACGTCTTTCGTCCTCACAGACTCGTCAGTCGGGCAGAAACCCGTCGTCTTTCGATATTTTCATAGTCAGTTCTCTCGGAATCTCTACTCCCTTACAGAGAGTCATCGAAGACGAGCGTTTTACACTCTATTCCAAGCAAAAATTCAACTTAACACAGAGTGTTTGCGCACACCGATTGCTCCTTGGCTGGTATTCTTATCATATTATACCTTTATTTCGAGTGCTTTATTGAGAGTATTCATTAATTACTATTAGGTATATTAATATTAAGTTTCAGAGTATTTTATTATTTAGGCTTAGCACACCACCACTTTTCTTTAAATAGCCTAAAACTGGCTCTTTAACCTCGTCTTTGTGACTGTTCGCTTCTAAGGTGTAATTGGCTATTTGTTATTCTAGTGTGTGGTGATCCGTTCAGCTGTTCAGTACATGCTCTCAGTGAGCGCTTTTTGGTAGCAAAGAATGAGAAGAAATATTAAACTTTTGCATGTGCTTGTCTTTCAATACCATATCGTAGCTTAGCCACTTTCGTAGATCTGTATACAAACGATGAAAGATATGAAACCAGTTCTCTGTAGATTTTTCACTAAGTGAAAGGTTTCTCAGTTAACACGTCCGCGCTATCGTTTCTCGAGGATCATTTTGTGAGATGACGGATCACTCCTCCACCTACCTAGTGGTAAAATGTTAATAAGCGGTCATCTGTGTAAACGAATACGTCTATGCATTTAAGCGGCTGAATTTACAAAATGAGGCCTCCTACCTATGTTTTGTTGTGTATTATTTTCAACAAACAAGCAGCGTCAAAATTGAATTATTATTGAACCTTTCTAATGGACTAACAATATTTTGCTTCGTTGATGAAGCTCAAGCAAAGGTTGTTATAGATCGTTATTATACAAGGCGTTAGACAATTTCTTATTCACAAGCACCACGATGCACTGAATCGAGTTTTCAAAGTACTTGTTCTCCTTGCGATGATGGTCTTCACAGCCATCAGTACTGAAAGAATTTTTAGTAGGGTTGTAAAAAAAAAGAACCTACTGTTGACGTGATCATCTATATATAAGAAAACCTACTGTTGAAAAAACCTACTGCCAGTTCTCATCAACACCATGCTGTCAGAACGAAATGTTCCCAGTCAAGACCAGCAAGACCGTGTTGTTGTTCAAAAAGGGAGATCTTCACGATATAGACAATTGTCGCCCAATCTCCTTGTTGTCCGTTGTCTATAACCTTCACTCGAGTCATCCTAAACAGAATTAACAGAACACTGGACGAAGAACAACCATGCGAACAAGCAGGTGGTTTTAGCACTGTACAAAAGAACTGCTCCTAATCTACCCCTTAAAATGGACTACAGCTCCCCAAAAAATCCTGGCACTGGAACTTCAATATAAGCAGTTTTTCAAAGTTTTATAAATGCATTGAGTGAGATTTAGTGAGGCATTTGTTGAAATTGAGGGAGAATGCCATAGAGTAGCTCTCTTTCCGCACAACAAGTTAGCCAAAACAACACGAGACTATTCGAACACGGAATTGGCAGAATACAGAACAGCAACACACGTAATTGCTTACACAGCTCCGCGAAGATTTTCCATGGAAAGCGGCATTACCAAAACCTGGGAGCGTTCTTTTCGGCCCCATAACATCCTCGATCGACCGGTCAACTTTATTCTTTCATTCCCATTCTGCTTATCAAAAACTTGATCTCAACATAATCTTCAATTCCAACTGAGAGGAAAATTAAACTCGCTAGGACCGGATACTAAGAAAATTTCTTAGAAACGACATCTGTAAAGACCTGTGGGAACGGGCCCTTTCAAGGTTAAGTCAGGACTCTAAGGAATATCGATCTGCCACAGCAAACAATGAGGTCAGCTTCAAACCCCGTACACTCGGTGCTCCCGTCAATGGCGTCATGCGGCGAGACAGTCGGTGAAAGACCACAAAACCACGGGATACAAAGGATACGAAGGATACTCGGGACGCCATTGGAACCGGATCTGTTCAATACTCAGTCGACACGCCACGGAGAATATTTTCTACTTTGCACGCATAATGCGGGAACACCCTCCAATGACGCCAATCTTCACTCATTTCTCGAAGCAGCAACCCATATAAATTTTATGTGACTGCCGTACAAGGAACAAAACTAAAAAAGATCGACATACGTCAAATAAACGACGGTACACTCGTAATTGGCGGAGAAAAGGTGCCATCACAAAAGGTCGGAAGCGTAGGCCTGTTGTTCACCCGTTCATCACCCATCTCGTCGACTCTTAAGAAATCCTTTCCCCTCGTCTAGCTGTTCTTCGGGTCTAACCAAAGCGTAGCACTAACATTACTGTCATTAACTGTTATTCACCAACCGACACAGCTGATGAACACGAACTAGACACATTTTATCAACAGTTGGAGGAAGTCATCCGTAATCAAAAGCGTCTTATAAGTCCGTTGTCGTAGATTCCATAGCCGGTTTAAAATGACTAACGAGAGCGAATACAAAATTGGAAATTATGGACTAGAAGAAAGAAACGAAAATGGAAACCGTCTCTCTAGATTCCTGTCTGAGGCACGTCTCTTCCACTAGACTTCATTTTTCCAAAAAAATACTGTTCTCTGGACTTGGGACCTACCTAATGGCACGATGCTTGCGAAAACTCGGACAATATACTTGCCAACAGAAGATTGGTGCCCTACTCTAAACAACCGTAATGTCATCGTTCTGTAATGGGTCCGACCACCGCGTCCTTCAAGTGAAGATGCGATTAAGCCGTAAGCTGAAAAAAAAAATTCATTAGATCTATCAAAAAGAGTCAAAGAAAAACTATCTGACGAGAATATTGTAGACGAAGTCCTATCCAGCCATGACTGGCAGATCGATGATTCAACCGAAGACTACGAGCTGTTTGTCGAGGACTAAAAAAGGTTCCTCCAATTTTGCTTCACTTACTCAACCCAGAAGATCTAATCGCATCTCCTCCACCAAGGGGCTGCTCGAAAAAAGAAGGAAGATGAAGCTTGATCTTAATTTCAACACATTTAGCCCGATTAATATCAATTACCAGCTGCAGAAGAGCTTTGCAGGAGGATCTATATTGGTATCGAGAGAAGAAACTGTTAGAGGCAGCAGAAGACAGTTTTAGTTTGAAGAGGTGCGGTCGAAATCGGTGTGGTCACAGTGCCCTTCTTTCAGCGTTGACGAACGAAGATGGGATCACGAAAGCTTTGCGCTATGGAAGGAAATTGATAACGAAAAATTCTGCACCATCCTTTCCGTTCCACAATCCCGTCTCGGATCCCGTATTCCTCACTGGAGAAAAATCGCCTAGGATCCTACCCTCTGAAGCTCGAATTGCGATAGAAACATGGAAAAAGGCACGGCTCCAGAGCGCCATAACACCTATTCTGATTTGCTGCGAACAGCAGGCCATAATTCACATGTAATTTCCGTTGCTCATATGACTTTTCAACTTCAAAAGGAAGAAATTCCAGACCACTGGAGGACACCACCCACAGTCATCATCCATAAAAGGGTGACCGAGAGAATCTCGCAACAATCGCGCAATCGTTTTTGCTAAGCATGCTTTACAGGCTTTTTACGAGATCGTCCTTCTGCACATGTCAAGAACTTTGGATAAGGCACAACCAATGAGCAAGCAAGATTTGTACAGGATTTCTGCCGCCTGGTCCACATCCAAACCGTGTCGAGGGTCATAGAAGTCTGCCGGATGTACTGTTCAGTTAGCTGAGAGCAAATTCGACACTTCGTGAGAAACGTATTTTTTCTTTTCATTGTCCAAGTAACTGTTCGGCAGCACAAATCAAAAGAATTTGAATGGCATATTTCGTCTCCAAAAAAGTATTTTTATTGCGATATAGAGCAAGAATAAGATTTTGTTTCTCAGTGAAAGATTTGTGGCTGACCAAAATACTTCCTTTGGAGTCCTAGCAACCACTCGATTGAACATGTTCATATTTTTAGAAGCGAAGAGGAACATTTCTATGAACATGTCGAGACCTCAAACAGTTCGTTTCGTGATTCTGCTCTTAGCCATAGTCTGGGCAGTGTTTGGATGTGGAGTGATACCTGCCGGTCATGGTAATCAACGAGAAATTGTTATGATGCACACATCTCTCACCTTACATACAAGTTTGTGAGCTCTAATCAGAATGAATTTTTTAATATTATTTACGAGACCCATCATCACAAGCTTTTGATTGTGCGGATCCAATATTCTAGGATCAAACTCGCTTTTCGTCTTCTTCTTGAGTGACCTAGAATGCTGGCCAAGCAGGTCTCCTTGCAATTTCGAGGATAGCCTGGCTGTGGCGTTCCATAGGGCGTTGTTGATCTGTCGGAGAGTGATGGGATTGAGCTCGGCTCCACGGGCATCGCGACGCATCACAACCATGCTGCCACGACGCCCCAATCTGAATGAATATATCTAACATTTAATCACTGCATCAGGGCTCTTGGCAATCAAAGCCTCTTGATTAATCAATTTTGAATTTGAAGTAATATGCAAAGGTGCACTGAAAATCATCTTGCATAATATCTTAATCTAAGTTGTTCACTGAAATGTTACAAAATTGCGTTGCAGCAAGCACTAGGAACATTCACTGTCACGGGCTTGACGACTTTGCCTGTCGCCATGGCTTACGCTGGAAAGCCTGAAGTTTCTGCTACGGGTTCCGGGAATAGCAGCGAACGAGGTGGGAGCAAAGGATTTTGTAGAACGTCTTGTAACTGCAAACAGTAAGTTTGAAATCTTTGACTCGCAATTTCTGTCAATATTTTTGAAGGTGAGGAAAATGAGTTCATACTTTAGACTATTCCTCAGTCATCTGGTGTTTACATGTTTTGCATAGCTCCAGCATAGTTTTGACTAAACATTTTTCAAACAAGCTCTTCAAACTACTGAGAAGATATCATTCAGGTCTTTGATGTTCTCGAACGCCAAGGCCGTAGTGCACTCTTACCTGAAGCTGTGATCTCGGCCATTTTGGGTCATCTTAAAGCTAGAGTCACCTATGCACCGATTCAATGCCAAGATGTTGTACTAAATCCAGCGGCGGATATGGGTGGGTCATCCATATGAGCATCCATTTCAGAAAGTCAAGAGAACATGCCATTCCTGGTGACGTTCACTGTCTTTACTGCTGTTCAAAAAACTATTTATGCAGAATTAGTAGAAAATGCTCTTGAGTAAGAGAGAACTATCGAAGTGCACTGAAAGTAGAACCTTCAGAATCTATGAAATTTGCTCTATGTGAATTTTCATATCTTCTTCTGAGAATGACATAGTATTCAGTGCGTGATGTGTTGAAAGGGTCTGAAAAGTATTAGAGCAGTCAATTCTCAAAACTGTTCTTAACTTTTATCAATTTTCCATTATGACGAGAGAAAGTCTCTTTTCTAAATTTAGACAATTTTTTCAGTTAAGATGAATGAACAGAAAGTGCATTACTGTCGGCAACACTGTGACAGGAATTTTGCAATGGACTGATGGGACTTCGAGCCGCAGCCATGATAGCATGTGGCATGCCAGTGGACTTGATGGTGGCAATAACGCCTATTCCCCAAAATTATACGAGAATCTCAGGAACTCTCTCGGTTAGATCAGCTTCCTTTTCTATAAAGCTTCGTTTTCGAAAAAGAAAATCTGTGGCAGACCACAAACATCGTCATGGCGAATTGGTCGAGATCGATGTGGCAAAGTGTAATAGACACGGCACTTCGAGTGTTAGCACGGGTCCATTTGGATCGCCTTTCTTCTCGGCAAGTGCCACTGTTGGTGGAAACTGAAACTGAACTTCGATGTGCTTTAGACGAGCATTTTCATTTTCACAGTTTTATTTCTAACAATATAGCAGCAATAAACTGACAAATCACATCAGTGTTGAATTACTCATAAATAATTCGGTAAAATGCATTGAGGCTGTGCAACGTTATATATTTCGATTTTGTGATCCCTTTGAAAGCAATAGAGAATTTCGCAATAAAAAGTCACAGAAAAAGTTTTGCTTGCCTTACAATCGAGAAAATGTTGCGTCATCATTGGCCATAAAGAGAAATAGTGGAAAGGGATTGAAAATGGAAGGCTAAAGCTCTCGGCATTGACTAATTCTTAAGAGGTGCTCCATGCATTTGCGTTCATCTACCATCTTCTGAGGACACTGAATTCGTATCTGGCTTCTGCAATAATTGGCGAAGAAATCAGTGCAGATATCCTCCCAGATAATTCTATCAACAATTACCAACCCTGGATTTGTGGACGACTTGGTGAACTGAGCTTGAGCGACGCATCAATTCGATTTATTCGATTAAGAATGTGTCGCAGATCACCTTTGACCACTGCGTCACACGCATTGTGGAGAAGGAGAAAGATCAGAAAGATGTATACATTGGAAGATTCAGCTAAATAACTGGAATTGGTTTCACAGCAACACTACTTTGAAGCCCCAACCATGAATATATTCAACAGTTCATCGAGAATTAGCATTATTCGATGGCTAAATCTTACTGAATAACGTCAAAAATATCACTGTTCAAATTTATTCTTAAACATTATAATCATGTGTGCTATTCAACTGATGAAAACAGATCTGTCTTCCTGTAAGTACGCTCTCAATGTCGAGTGTGGAAAATTGTTAGTAAAGATAAAATAGAAAAAGGTCAGCATCATGGCAATTGGCCATCTTCATTTGAGAACTCCATATTGAAACGAAAGTCCCGAAAAGGTGATTGACGGCCGTAGATGTTCAAAGTCCTTTGAACGTTCTCCTCTATGCGTCTGCAATTATGAGAGTTTTTAGATGGGTTAACTAAAGTAAGATGAAACGTTTTTAAAAGGCATAAGTATCTGACGTAGGATCCCAAAAGTCTTAGAAATCTTTTGGTGTGGCACTTATATAGTGCAAGACACATGTTTTGGCCTTACAACCTAATCAGGATGCACAGTATCTTTCGGATCAATCAGTTTCTCGTGGACAAATCCTCTATATAGGGAAATTAACATCGAACTGTTTACACTCAACGTACGGTGAAGGAGTCACCATGGCATTCTTACAGAATAATTGATTGTGAATTGCATAACCTACAGCTGTTATAGATGATATATAACAATACCATTTGATCGACTACATGAGACCTCTTTTGAAGCAATATAATCTGAAAAAACATGTGCCTCTCGACTCATTCACTATAATCGATTGAAACATATTGTTACATGTTAGAATAACTTACTAGGTTATACGCATTTATTGCAAAAAGTGGTATAAATTTTAGAAACAAGAGCTATAAATAGAAAATATGAACATTTCACCTGTATCACGTGTCGTCCCGTTGATCGTCGAAAGACTCGAGCGGATACCAGCAACTCTTCCATTTTTCCCTATCGCGTGCAAGAGTAGCCCAGTGGGTCCTCCTCGCTCTAGGGATTCGCTGAGTGATATCTTTCTTCCATCGCTTTCGTGAAGAAATCGGACCAACGGGTCAGTGGTCTTCCTTTAGAGCGCTTGACGTCCCGAGGAATCCAGTCTGTAACGAATGAACATTTATCTAAGTGAAAATATCTATATCCAAAAAAATTTGATTGCACTGAACATGGTTCAAGTTATTTTGAAGCTCTCTTGTCGACTGACCTTTCGAATAGTTGATACGAAGTTCTCGGAAAGGTCGACAAGATCTCTAAGTCTTCGTGCACTTAAAAGAATTCAGTGATGAACAAAAATTCAACTCCAATTGAGAGTTGAACCAACGTTTCGAATTTTTGCTCACCACTCAGTTCTCTCGAGTGTATTTGAAGCATCTAACTGATCATATTTAAAGCATTATAACACTGCGGAAAAACAATAGAAATAGTAGAAATCTTGTCTTCATGCACTTCTTATAACCAGTGAGCAGCACCTTTCATAACTTATAGAACGCAGGTGCGATGGCAGGCATTGACATGAGAAGGTGTCACCTTCAGAATTCTTTACTCTAAAATCATAAAATGTGTTCGACTTGGAATCATTTTGCAAGCATAGAATATTGTAGAACTCACAAATCAAAAGAACATTAAACTTTTACTTCTCCGAGGGAAATTTCATGAAATGGCTATTGAATATTTTCCCATTTCACTAGATTGAACTCGGTACGGGAACGAATGCCCCATCGCAAGAAACATGAGAACCTGTAAACCATCAATTTGGATCTCTGCGGCCCTGAGGAAGAAGAGTGTCGAAAACACTCACCTAATAGTACTTTTTGGCGACCGTAACGTAGCCTAATAAAAAAGGATAAAGCTCTCGGCGTTGATCAATCCCTGAGGAATGCGCTATGCATTCGACTTCAATTTTTAACTTCGTTTGAGGTGATTGAATGCATATCTGGGCTTTACAATGACTCGCGGTGGCCTCCCGCTGAACCGAGTTAGTGCTGCCTATCCACTCTCAGTCTGAGACCTGTCTGGTACCAATTTAGGTACCCCGGAGGATGATGGCTTAGTGAGCCATGAGCGCGAGATCAAACCATTGACCTCGTGTGAGAGGCAGGGCACCTCTAACTACTGCGCCACATACGGTCTAAACGCGGACCAAGTATCATCACAGCCTGGTAGTCCAAAAAAAATACTGATTACCTTCCGAAGTCAAATAAAAGGTTCTTCCAAGTATGTTGAATTTACTCCACATAGCAAGCTATTCTTGGAGAGGGTTGCTTAGAGGCTTGGAGGTAGACTTACATCACCGCTATGTGCACCACATGTCACAACCACGAAATTTGAGTGTCCAGGTAGGTCAACGAAATACTGGACCTGAGGGAATACAGCTTATGTCAATGTCGACATGTCGAGAAATGAGGTGTGGTTGAGATAATAGTGATAACATCTACTGACTATACGTTGAACAAACGGGCACAGAGGCGCACTACTAAGTGTGGCTGCTTTCTTAGCAGAGAAGTTGTTTCCAGGAGAGCCCACCATGCTTATCCAGTTGAGACTGGAAACACCTGAACTGGAAGCTCTGTTAGTCAAAGAAATATAGTAACATCTACTCTACAAATCTCAACATAGGCAAGTAATCACTTCCTTATGCACTAAATACAAATAGGAATGAACAGTCTGTGAAGAACAAAAACTTTATACTTTCTTACTTTTAACTTCATACTTCATAACTTCAATAACTTTATACTTTCATATCGAGCACAAAATTTGAGAACTTAATATTTTGTGACAGCCGACGTTTCGGCAATTTCACGTTCTCCAGAGCTTGGGAAGGTCACGTTGCGCACAACATAGTCTGCCAAACGCATTCATTACTCAGATAGAAAAAAATCCATATCTAGATTTCAGTTCCATTAAGCACAAATTCTCTTTCAACATCTACCCTTTTTTTGCGTCATTCATTGATATTTCTTTCTTCTCAGATCCTTCCAAGTACACGGCTGCCTTCCGAAGAACATCAGTTTGATTCTGCCTATTTGATCTAAGAAATTTTTAGAGTTTCGGTTGATGAATTATTAGAGTTCTATTCGATAAGTTCTCCCGCTTTTCTGCTTGATGACTTTTTGAAAGTTCTTCATTCTGGATAGATAGTCATTTGAAAGCTTATTTACCCGTATTTGCGACAAGGGACATCATCCCGTCATACACAGCGCAAACGGTTTGTGTGTTCTATGCCATTCATTATTAATCGTATGCAAACAGCTCCTTTGCATTGATCTCTTTTGCTGTCTTTTCCTTTTTCCCTTTTTTGTTTTTCCCTTCCCTCTCAGTCTTTTTCCTCTTTTCAACATCTATTAGAGAGCATACCTTTTCTTATTCCTTGTTCTGGCTCCATTAATAAATGATTTTTTGGTTTCAACTTCTGATAGGCGTTCTGAACTCATACTGAGCAGAACAAACATAATTAAAACATCTGTCATTGATCTGTAGAATGCGCATTTACCCGGTGCTTTTCCCATCGTCTTTTTGTACTTGTTAGTGATAAGGAAAGAGCTTATGAAGAGACGTGATTAGATGAGGTCTCGACCCAATCAACGAGATGTTCTTGTCTCTTCGCACTCTCTTCGTTATTACCATTTCCTTAGCAACAATGCATCAGGTACGCAACATTTTTTGGAGAGAAAACTTTAGATTCAACATTCCAATAGCAAAAACTTTTTGCAATCCAATTTGGAACGGTAGCTGTTATTGGCGTCTTTCACTAACCGATAACGTCATCACGAGGCATATAAGGAGCACCTCACTTTTTCGTACGACTTCTTCTTCGTTTATCGTGAAAGAGCTCTTGAAGATGTACGCAAACGCACTATGGAATGAAAATGTAATGAAATAAGCTCCAAATTGCTTTCCACGCCTTTTTCACCACAGATTTCATTGCAACCTCTCTAGCAAAAAAACGATTTGAAATTGAATTTTTACAAATGAATGGATATCTATTTTGTTTCTAAAATCAGTGCAAAGACAGCAACCTTCCTATATGATCGAAGATTAGTTGCTGATATTTTCGTGAATCTAAACTAAATTTTTGCGATTGGAGGAGCACTGAACACAACTGGTACTTCTCTGCTGCTATTTTCGAACTGTCTAGATTTTCAGATTTTCCAGAAAACTTATGCAATACGTGCAATGTGTTTCTAGCTGAAATGAATAAAAATTGTACCGGTATTTTTATCTGCAAACGTCACAAGGACTTCTATAATTCAAGTGATGCCAGTGACTATGCCCTTACGAGAAAATGAGATAATCTGAACCATCTTAAGCTCCATTTCATTAATCTTTTTAATTTACTATGTAAATTAAGGTGGTTTCAGTCGTATTGCTGGTTTCTTAGTCTTTTTGACATAATTTCAGAAGTTTGGCATTCACTGCAGTGATGTTTCGATCCAAAGATCCAAAGTGGTCGGAAAGCACAGGACCAAATTTCAATGTTTACACAGCCTGCCACCTTATCGGCATGTGTCCATTCGAACGAGTAATCCATTCGTGAAGAGTTTCTTACTATCACATCAATAAATCAGTCTCTAAATAATACTCTAAATAGTCTCTTGAACATTCCCAAACGACAGCAATTCAACTGTGCATAAATCTACTTCATCAGACTTCGCTGCTGTTTTCATCCAGCAATGCGAAACATTCACAGCACCATACTGTTAAAGCGTAAATATCGAAATCGGACTGACCATCTACAAGGCGATTTAGGATCGGATTTGGAGGTCAAACTGTTAGATGTAGAATTCGAGTGAGATTTGTGAACAGCCTTTCTATCATAATACGCCTGCGTAAACGGTATCAAAACGAGAGAAGGTCTCAATAAAATTTTGTGTTTGCATTGAGAAGTCAACGGAATCAAGATAAGCACCTCACGATGAGTAGCACTCCATGAAAATAAACGGCTCTGATTCACAAAGACTTATCTACGAACAATAGTGGTCTATTGGTTGCGTGAGAACGGCTGAAGAAATAGACCACTTCAAAAGTGAAGGTGGAACTGTAAGCAATAACATTGTACATGTCACAGCATTCGACACATGTTAAGAACATTGGAAACATCATCTAACACCATTACAAAAGCAATGTATAAGATAAATGTAAATGAGAACATGGGTGATAATTGAAGCTTTTGCTAAAGCGTGTGAATTTATGGCTTTTGTTTATATTAGGTATGTACATAATAGTATTTTATTTGTATACTCTCATGTAAGTTCTTCAATCAAAGAAAGAATCGCATTCGAAAGACGAAGAATTCATTCTGCACACATGAAAGTTTACCAAACATATACTGAGTTGGCAACTGGGTGATCTACTGTACTTGGATCGCTGCGCGCAGCGCCAATCGAAACTGGAGCGCGATTTCCGTAATTTCAGTAGGTTTTTGTCTCGCATTAGGAAAGCTATGGGCTTTCGAATAGCCTTGATGCGTCATGCTTTTCTATACACCCTGAGGTGTTCTTTTGTGCATATAAGACTCCTGTGTATGAGAAAAAAACTTGCGTTCACTAACGCACCCGTACTAATGTTGCCACTCAGGCAGATGTAATAAATTGCACAAAAGATGTTATAAATGAATTCCTTTGCGTGGTTTTTTCTTCATCATGGGTAATGTTTTGAAGTCGACATAATGGTTGAAGTTTGAAACGCAATGATACAATAAATAAAAACGCAAATAATAATACTACTATAAAATATTCTGAGATGCGCTCCTTGTACTTTCATTTTTACATTGGAGAAAAAGAGAAACTAAATGACTACTCAGTACAAGTCCCTTTTTGATTACAGGTGGAGGGAGGACCGTGAACACGAGAAGAGAACAAAAAATGTTAAAACCACTATTCATAAAATCCACAAACACCGTAACCATTCAGTTGCCAACCCAATAGATTCGCATAAGGATGTATCTATTCACAGATGGTGAGTAGAATATTTCCGTTCCTGAAAACAGTTGCATATATACACTGATCTTAGTTCTCTCGTGATTAGTTACAGTATAATTTCGTGAACTAACTTGAAAATCTGCGTCCCAATAACATCAACTAGTGAAAAGACAAGAACTACACACAATCGGCGATGATAACTCATGTGTTACCTTGAGCCGGTGTGAGTTGAGAGCATTCACACGCTGTCGAGAATATCGATAAACAAATCTGGAGGGGAATCTATGTATCAGAGGATTGAATGGAATGGATGGAATTTACTTGTAAAGCTCTTTCTGAAGTTATGCAACAGTTCTTCTGATGCTTATATGATGCGTGAAATTGACATAAAGCAGCAAATTCTTGATAAGCATTCACACTTAGAGTTCTGTGAGATGAGAGTGGCTTTCAATTCCTAAATGCAAATGAGATTCATCGAAGAGCACTCAGAGGCTCACTCACCGACAATGACAGAAAATTTCTCTGAGATCAAAGGTGTAACGTGATATTCATGAGAACACCCTTGCACTGACGATTATAAATGTTACCTTCTTAACACGTTGACAACGATCTGAGTTTAATTTAGCTCAGACGCCGCGGAGCGGCGATAGTTTTTAATATCACGCCATGGAATGGAGATATGGGAACTTCTTTGGTAGTCTGAAGTAGTGATGGCATATTATCGTGATTAAATATGAAATATAGCGTACGAAATTTCTATAAAAAGTTTCATAGTTAAGAAAACGCCCATATAACAAAAAATCGCCTATGTTTGAAGGGGAAGGTACCTTGATATGAAGCGGAGCATATGTCCAGCTGCTACATAACTTCTTTTCTTGCTTTTTCATCCTTGCTTTTTCATCTCTCTATAGCTTGAAAAATGCTTATAGTACCACTAATTTTGCTCTGTAAATTGTCTTTTATTTTACTTTGTTCATACAATGTAACATCACGATGTTTAGTAACAGTTCAAAATGTCGTCTTTAACTGAGTAGCTGCCTTTTACCTCGCAATTCGAGGTCTTAGAAGGAAGCATCGCCATTGTTTCTGCTACAGATAGCTTCATCAATGTCTCTTCTATCATATTTAACTTTGCCATTTACCGGTGACGAAATTCCCTTTAGCGACGACAAAAATTCACGTTTCATTAGAGAACTACTACAACGGCATTGTAACCGCCGCTATCGCCCCGTAGGTTTCATCTTCGCTGTCGACGTGTTAAGAAATTATGCAGGTGATGAAACGATGTCTTTGACAGAAAATATACCAGTTAGCCTAGGAACTACGTATACGATAAAAAGTGCACATGCAAATCACCTGTGGACATTAATTATGGTTTTAAAAAAGGCTTTGATGGAGAGCAAATGAAATGCCTTGTTTTTAAATCGAGGCAAAGATCAACACTTCTGTAATATTAGGGTGAGTCATAACATCTGCTGTTACTTCAAAGTTTGTACATAAAATAAATCAAAATCATCACTAATCATTCTTCAGACCGCCATTAAACACGATCTTCCACCAACGACCTTCAAGCTTCCGGATCTGCTCGATATGCCACTACTCAGACTTGAATCGGCATACTCCTGACGTGCCTTTTCAACTTGACCAATTGTCTCGGATCGGCGTCCACGCAGGAAATGTCCATTGAGCAGAAAAGACCATAATCGAACGACGCAACATGTGGACTGCAGAATGGTTGCGGCAAGACCTCGACTTCCTCCAGTTCATCAAACTTTTCCTTACTCTTCTATGCGGTGTGAACTTTGGCATTGTCTTGTTCAAAGTGCGCAAGCTTCTGACGATTCATTGTTCGGTACTTTTCCTTTAACGCTTCTTAAGGAGTTCCCAACGGAAGTAATCGTGAGATATTCTCATGATATCACAATAACCGATATTGTGTGAAACGAACTTGAAATTCGAATCTTTTTGCGGATGTTAAGGAGCTTTTTTCTCAATCTAGTAATTTTCTGGGAAAATATCATTCGAAATAGATGCCTCTCAAATGATTCTTGACATCTCGCTCAAAATTCAGTACATCTGATAGCTATTTTTAAGCCATGCTTGAGGTCTGTTATGGGTACTTATACAGTGCAATACACGTGTTTCGGCTTCCCAGCCCCGCCAATTGCAAGGTGCCTTGGGGTTCAATCAGTTCAGCGGGAGATATCCCTTGCTAAGAGAAGCCAACGCCCTGCTACTTACCCGCGCCATTAAGTGAACAAATCACTGAATGATTAGTGTATACGCTCGATTGCTTTGGGCTGTTTATCATGAAATATTACACCATTTTTTTGCGTGTTTCTTGAGAACACGTTCAAATTTCAGTATGCCTGACAATTGATTTTATTTTATAATAATCAGATATGCCGTTTTGCTGCGGAATACTTCGCTTGATGTTTGAATCAATTTGGTGGCATTTTTGTTGCAAAAAAATATTTTTTGAGGCACTCTGTGGCAACAAAAGGATAGAATATTGCTGAAAGAATTATTGTTGTAAACGAATTCCAGAGAGAGCTTGTTTAAAAGACTCATAGTGAAAAACAGAGTTAGCCCTGATAAAGTCTGCATTGATCAATTTCTGGAGACAGCGATGGAGCAATTGATAATTGTCAGCGCGCTCTTCTTTTCGTTGTTTTTGCTTTTTCTTTAGACTAAGACTAGTAGCTCGCTTCATAAGGAACTCCAAATATGCTATTTTGGTCAATCAGCTGCGATTTTATGCGTCTTCGAATGGAAAACCAGCATGGAAAGTATTTTATTAACCATATTGCTACATAAAATTCAAATTTTTGGATACTTTCCTTATAGTTAGCATTTTCTTTTTCCCACCTTATGCATGACGACTGTATTTCGACTCAGTTGTCACAAAGAACGCATTATTCATGCCTTTTCCTTTCTCAGTAGTTCGAATTCTTTCTATCACCTTAACTCATTTTCCTTTGATGTTTCATGCACTTGCTAGTTCTCGTTTTATGTTCACTCATTTTCAAGTGTGCAAAGGAATTCAATCAATTTCGAAGAGCGCTAAAATGCCCACGGCTCTGTAGCTGCTCGTGTAGAATTAATAAAACTTTTTTCTACTAGTTTTATACGACCAAGGTTGGGGAAATGATCAAAGCATTTTCTCGAATCATAGGCAAAGCGAAGTTTCTTATAGATTCTGTGCTTACAGATTTATAAGTACCCTTGTTTAAGAAAACACTGGACCTCCACTCATCACTTTGTGAACTGTGGTGTAACATTATACTCTGACTGACCCTCATTCCTTTCGCATTAGTATTATCGTGGTTAGTGGAGACACATAAAATTCTCAAATCATAAGCGAATGCTTAACTAACTTCGAAAGGAATTGGTAGTCACAAATATATCACATTGTATAACTAATGTAATTTACTTCACATTTCTGAATAATCAGCACCTAAATTATTTGTCTGTTTATGCTCTCTTTAGCAATACAGTGAATAACTCCTGCTATCGACCGCTCTTTTTACATACCCGCTCAAAATGATTTAATCTGATAAGGATATGACATATTTTGAGCCGATAGGTCTAGTGCTATATACGCGCCTGTTTCGTCCTATTGGGACTCATCAGTAGCACCCTCCCTCGGTTCCGTCGATCCCTTGAGGTGGAATAATCCTCTAAAGGATTCGACGCCTAGTAAAAACTAAGCACCCAAAGTAGGATGATGGTATTACCTGACTTTCGATGGCTTTCGAGAGCATCAGAGACCTGCTAGAAAAGTTCGATCATTACTCCTAAAGGTTTCTTCAAATATGTTATCTCCTACACGTGAAGCTACGTAACTTATATTATACATTCATACTTCCATATGGAAAGTTTAGTTTTGTTCAATTAGAAATGTTTAGTTGTGAAAGGTATGCTTACAAGCCACGTTTTCGCAAGACAGGCGATACAAATGCACAATAGGGCAACAATACAAAAGTTCGACTTTCTATAAACCTCGGCATAATTAGTTGTTATATGAAAATCGAGAAAACTTATCTTGATTAGCTGACGCGAGGTTGTAAATTAGTCGTAGCAGTTCGGCTGACGTTTCGGCGACCCGCCTTCTTCAGAGCCTGGGCGTATGTAGTATTAGTCTATGTGAATGATTCGGATGGTCTTATTCATATGCTGCCTAGGTCAAGTTAGAAGATCAAACGAAGAAAGGACGCGAGATCTCGTGTGATGGTGACGCACTCGTCCTTGCGGTTCATTTCGGGGGTTTATCTAAAATGCCTCAAGAGTCTTGCGCGTGGATGTTTTTGATTCCTGCTCTAGGATTGTGACAGTTACATCAAAATCGTTAAGTTGTGTTTTTGTGCCTTATTTAAACCTAAAGGTTACGTTTTATCTATTTTAGATTTACTATCTAGATGTTCTTTTATGAGGATGAAAAGTGGTCTACCCGTTTCGCCTATATATTCTTCACCGCATGCTTTATAAGTTAGTAAATAAATTGTGCCCGATCTCCTACAATCCCCTCTTTTCCGTTACGGCAGATCATACAGTTTTTAGTGTTGCACAATTGATCATAAAGTCTATTGCGGATCAGTTGATGGCGTAGGGTGGTAGGTAGGATTTCAATAACTACCACGGAATTTTCAAAACCGCATCTTTCTAGGCACCTTTCGACGGCGCTACTAATTTCGTTTGATATAAATTGCAGTTTGAAGGGAACTCTTTCATTTATATGGGGACATTCAAAAAGTGGAATTAGGTTCCAAAAGAACAATACTCCGCACCTGAATAGAGTTCCCTTCAAACTGCCATTTATATCAAACGAAATTAATAGCGTGGTTAAAAGGTCCCTAAGAAGATGCGGTCTTGAAAAATCCGTGGTGGTTATCGAAATCCCACCTCCCTTCCTACGCCATCAGCTGATCTACAATAGACTTTATGATCAATTGCACAACACCAAAAACTGTATGATCTGCCCTAACGGAAAAGAGGGGGATTGTATGAGATCGGGCACAATTTATTTACTAACATGTAAAACATGCGGGGAAGAATATATAGGCGAAACGGGTAGACCACTTTTCATCCTCATAAAAGAACATCTAGATAGTAAATCTAAATAGATAAAACCAAACCTTTAGGTATACATAAGGCACAAAAACCCAACAACAACGATTTTGATGTGACTGTCACAATCCTAGAGCAGGAATCAAAAACATCCACGCGCAATACTCTTGAGGCATTTTGGATAAACGCCCAAAATCCCGAAATGAACCGAAAGGATGAGTGCGTCACCATCACACGAGATCTCGCGCTCTTTCTTCGTTTGATCTTCTAACTTGACCTAGGCAGCATATAAATAAGACCATCCGAATCACTGAAATAGACTAATACTACATACGCCCAGGCTCTGAAGAAGGCGGGTCGCCGAAACGTCAGCCGAACTTCTACGACTAATTTACCATCCTCGCGTCAGCTAATCAAGATAAGTTTTCTCGATTTTCATATGCATAATAGGGGTTGGAACTTTATTTATTTATTACAAGAACGTAGTATTACCGCTGAAAAACGAAGGATTTCAGAAGAAGTAACCACTCTTCACATCAAAAAACATTTGTAAAAGGTTGATTCGTGATATTCCATTCTTTATGTAACAGTAAGATACCTCGGACACATAAATTTTACCTGAAATTATCAATGATATCAGTGGCATTCAAGCAGCGGGATAACATTTTTAAGCGCGAAATGTAATCTTTCTTTCTCTCTTAGAGCGTTCTTTGATGATTCTGTTTAAAATAAATTATATTACCAAAATCCTCGAAATTTGAGCTATCTAATGTTTAATGAAACTTTAGTGAAGAGCCTTATCGAAACCCCAGCCGAACTAGTGAAGGAAATGGGTGTGAGATATAATTTTATTTTCGCTTCTGCAGCGTAATAAAATGTCACTTTCCAGAACTTAACAATTCGTTGAAACTGCTGAGATTAAAGCATTCGAATGAGTACCAAATGTCTAGGAGAAAACTTTTATCCAGCGAGAAAGGCCTTCAAATAATCGTGTACCTCAGCTGGTACAAGTCGTCCTCTAGAGGTTAACTTTTTCAAAAGCTCTAGAGATTCCCCACCCAATTGATAAAAAGCAAAATCCTCCAAAAAAGTATGGTGAGAAAATCTGTCATTCCTAGCAGACGCACATCGACTAGCGATAAATAAGAAATTTTAGTAAATGCGCTTATTTCTTAGGTGTTACGTGTTGAATCTCTTTTCCGCCTTCTCATTTCGGACGCTGCGAACATAATTTCCCGACAACCGCAAAAATAATAAACAGTCGCAGACAAGAAAGCGCCACCGAAAAATGCATAATTAGGTTGACAAAAAATCCCTTAACACCAGCTGAAAATTCAGAGTTTATACATAGATTCAATAACAACACTAATTGCTTTTCTTCTTTGAGCCAAACACGAGGTGTTGTATGAAATCTTTATTCATTAATACACTATTTACTTTCGAAAATAAAAACTCCTGACATGCTTCTTTAATTTGATCAAATGTCTTTGATTGGCGTCGACGCAGTGGAAAAGGCTGGGTGCAACAAGACTTCGACTCTCTTCAGTTTATCAAACTTTTCCGTAGTTTTTTGTGGTGTGGCTTGGCATTGTCTTGCTGAAATAGGGCACACTTTAGATGAACAAATGTTGAAAACGTTTGTACCACTTTGCAACAGTCACAAGGCTCATAGCTTTTTTATTTTCGGTGCCGAAGAACTTCATGCAGCATTTCTTGTCGAATGGTCGCTTCCAGCAATAGCGTGTCAAAACCTGAAGCTCACTTTTTCCCATGATCATCATTCTATATCCGAAATGAAAATCAAAATTTTGTGCACTACTGGACGATGCACTACTCAATCACTTTGAGAGACGCTGATGAAGAGGTAATGGTGAATGGCAAAGAAGGTGTCGTCACTCAAAATCCTGCCCTACTCTTTAATGACGACGTGATGAGTACAATGCGACGTAATGCTCAGGTGTATGAAACCAATCAACTTCTACAATACGCACACGCCTAATGTTTTAAAATTCATTGTGGAGCAGACAGATATCTGTAGCAATAAGAGGGACGATAAATGGAAAAAAACGATTTTTTTTCCTTACAAGATGTACGGCATAATTGAGTAGCAAGATTTGTAAGCAATATCATTTTTGTAGCTCTAGGAGGAGAACTGGCCAAGTGAGGTGAGGAGCATCAAAGATAATGCTTCTTTTGGTAAAATGTCGCTCTCCTGTGATAAGGAAGTGTTCTGTCGATCTAGATTTCACTATTTAGCTGTCAACAAAGCCTTCGGTAAAGTTCAAACAAGAAACTAATCATCTCGAAAGCGAATCTGACTTTTTTCCAAGTTGGTATCTTGCACTGAAAGAGCCTAACTCTCAGTAAAACTTCATATAAGAATACCATTCTTTTTAACTATCGAATGACTACTTATAACCTACTGAAAAGCAAAAAGTACGGTGTAAGTCTACTATTCAAGGACGTGCTTCCAAATCTGATCAAACTGAAATGTTGTCTCTGTTTACTCCAGCTGCATACCAAACCTCTCTTCACATATGTTCCTTTTACGAGTTTTCACATTCTCAGATGTGTTGTCGAATTAATTTCACATAAAATAGGCAATAGAAATGCACAATAAGTGCTAAAAGTATAATTTGCCCAAGGTTGTACATTTCAAATCAAAAGTGGGGATTACTGGAATGCGTGAAGATTCTCCATCTCACAGGTTCCTTTTCTACAATATATGATTTATTCCTTCGCATCATTATATTTGTTGAAAAATCATTTTAATCGCATTGAACCATCTACTCCAAAAACAAAACGTGGTCCTCACTTCACTCATTACAGAGCAATAGGAAGGTTTCTGTATAAACCAATTACAGTATAAAAAGAATGCACATTTCTCAAGCTATTGATTGATTATTCATAGTCTGGTGAAAATGCTCTTGTGGTTGAAAAAGCAAAGAAACACAAGCGCCTCCACAGAATATATTTACCTCACAAAATCATAATAAAAAGTAGGAATAATCAGTAGAACTATATATTTTTTCTATTGGAAATAAGTTCATGGAAATCTCCTTAGTAATCTTTGATATTTTAAAGTGACGAAGTTTTCTAAAATCCAAAATTTTACTATAAAAAGCAAAAAATCTCTTGTGAGGTTGGAAATTGAGCTCTGCTTGCAAAACGTTATCTTTCTTCGTTAGTAGAACGTATTAAGAAAACCATTTTACGAATCGAACTTTCTGGAAGAATAGGCATTTCTCAATCTATCGAATGACAAGAAAAACATAAATTAAGAAGAAAAAAACGAAAATAATTAACACCTGGATGCATGTTCTTTGACAACAATTTGCTTTTCTCGTTGGAACATAGATGATTTTTCAAAATACATGGGCATTCTCTTAGCTATAAACTTTCTGTAGAAGTTCCTTCTGCTAAATTTCATTATGTTGGCACGATAAAATCCCCTCAGTGCCTCATATTACCAAAGGAATTTCCATATTTCCCTTGCAATGCGCGATGATACACACTCGCCGTCGCGCCGCCGTAGACGCGGTTTGCGGTTTGAGCTAATAACACCTCAGATCGTTGTCAACGTGTTAAGCACACGCCTTCGGAAGGGGTAAATTACGGGTTCGAGTCCTGCCTTACGTCAAAATTTCGCAAATTACTCGACATTACAAGGCATATTCATGACATCACACCACACCTAGGCAACTGCCTTGTAAAAGAATTCTGTCTGATCAAAAAACGTTACTGGTTTGTTCTATCTTAACCAATAGCATAGTGATTTGAAGTATGCTGCAAGCTTGAAAAATGTGATCCGCACAACTGGATTTGTATTGATGCGGCGGCTACGGAGATCAGAGTTGAGGAAGAACAATCGCTGTGGGCACTTGGCACGAATCATCGTGGCCCTAATAAAACTGAAACCGCTGTGACGTTAGCAATAATGATTCTTATGAAAGCCCTGTGTCAGTTCAGCAAAGGCAAGAGTAATTTTTGGAGATATTCAGGTCTCAGCTACAATAGGTTGTGACAAAGAAAGAGGTATTGGTGGAACACGGGTTCAACTTTCGTCTGATGTCAGATATTTGCACTCACCTCAATATTCTTTAATATGTATTTGCAAACTTATACCATTGGTGAAAAGCATCAAGAACTACAAAGCTTTTTGATTGAACACATATAACAATTGTTACAATTATAAGAAAACACAGGTGGTACGCTTTCTTGAATTTCTCAAAAAAGAGTTGTCAAATCATCAGCGTCGCGGCCGATTATTTTGTCATTTGCGAGCAAATGGCCAAAACATTTTGCATTCCAATTCGACAAATTCCGCTAACACCTTGAACTAGGAAAAAATTTGCTTTTTACTAGTAGCAAAGTAATGACATTCGCATGGAGAGCAACGCTTTCCTTTTTGAATCTCCACTTGTGGAACCCTCTGAAAGATGAAGGCATTTGATGCTAGCTACCTTAACATTCAATGCCATAATATTCACAGTTCGGACGTTTTTCTATGACGTTTATCGGGTGAAATTGCGATCTTTATTATAACTAAAGTCTAAAGGTATTCATGAATGTCCTTCTTGAGAAAAACCACTCACCGTCTTAATAGATGTGAGACTACGTATGTTTTTCAGTTAGGTCACGTTTAAACCCGCCTCCTAAGTGCGCGCCAAATGAAACAAGTGTGCCAGTTGATGCGTGATGGTGCGCATGTTACTGAAACCGGTAGAATATTCAAGATAGGGTACCATATAGCTGATTCTATCAGACACTCTTCTCTTCTTGCTTTTGCAACTAATTGACTTTCCGTTTAAGTGTTTTTTCATCACGGACACAAAGGGATATAGAAGTGTTATCTGTTGTATCACCACATGTCTTTCAAGAGAGTATGTCATACCTGCACTTATGTAGCCGCCGTCTCTACCGTTCGGACATATCATGCACTCGCTTGCTTCACACTCAGGCCGTGATGAAGGAATTTCCTGAGCAATGCATTAGGCCTCCTGACAACAAACTTTCCTGAACCACTAGTTTTTAGACATCTTCTGGTGGTGGCACTTTTCCTTTCGCGTGAAGAATAGTTTCAAGGGTATTTTATGATTTGGATTTTGCACACCACCACTTTTCTTCATAGGCTATACCGGCTATTTATCCGTTCCCATTCTCCCCTTTGCATGGACTATAGCCCCCTAAAGTGACTTGGCGCTGAAACTTTGGTACAAATAGTTTCCTAAAGTTCTATAAAAACACTAAGTAAAATTGATTGACGCAGTTATTCAAATCAGGAGAATGCCATAGCAAAACAGTTTTTTGCATAAAATGTTAGCCAGAACAACACGGAATTATTGAAACACGGAATTGGCAGAATACAGAACAGTAACACACGTAACTGCTTACTCAACTCTGCTCGGCTTCCATAAAAAGTACAACACAGGCGATATTCTTACAGCTCCGATTGAATTCTGACGAACCCCATTGTAAATTTGTTTCCAAAAAACTCCTTATTGTGCCCTGGCAGTGAAGAGAAGGTTACGTTTAGCAGTTAATCGATATGTTGCAGAAAACGCGGTGATTGAGGTCAATGTCGGGAAACCCACTCATTGGAGTGCGAAACTCAATATTCTCTTGATCGGTATGGCGCTCTAAGGAGTCCCCTCCAAAAATTAGCTATATTTTTGAAATCTTTGAGATTTTCTCTAATTATTGAATGTTTGTAGATAAACCTTTTATGGCGAAAAATTCTTAAATGTGAAACAATTTAATTCCGACTGTTACAGTACAATGAACAAGCCATTTTAAAAATAAAATGCACCGGTCAAATTTACTTCCTTTCGGCTATCGAATAATTACTTACACTTTGAATGAAACAAAAATCGCGTTTACACTAAAAAGCTCAAAAGAGTGGGGTAACGAAATAGCATCGAGAGGTACTTATTATTGCTCAAAACTTGTGCGAATCGTGATTGCTTTTGTTTCATCTGTTATTACACGTTGTTGCTTGTTGAAAAATGCAGTGATAAACTGTTATCAATGCCAGCATTATGTGATGTGGCTTACATGCATAAACTTTGAAGAATAGTTGAAAAGGCGCTTTCTCGAGAGTGTAGCTTTCATAACGAAAAGTAAGAAAGTCTAGGACAACTGAGTGTTGCTTTCACTAAAATCACGCTTAGAGAATTCCTTCTAATAAAGATTCATTATATTTTTACAATAATGAGGTTCTCTTCTGCTCCACTACATACCTACCGAGAAATCCCTGTAAATTGAAAAGGCGGGTTGATTTGGCAAGGGCAGAATATTGTCATTTTTTCGCTAGTAGCAGAAGCAGAAGTTGCTATTTTTAAAACTAGCCTTGATTTTGAAAGATCCACTTTTTCAAGTTATCGGATGAGTATTAACATTCTAGTAGAATAGTTTTTTTCCATAAAAAGCCAAGGGGGTCGCGCAATTCTTGAAATGCGACTACATGCAAAAGATATTGTTTTCAAAAGTAAGGATTTTCAAGACAGTTGAGCTCTATTGCGTCTAAAAATACGTTTATGAAAGTTGTTAATCAATTTTTTGGTAAATAAGTTCTACGAATTGAAAGGCAAGTTGCTGTTTTAATCATGATTGCGCCATTAGAGGTCCTCGGTGAAAAAGTATTTTTTGCTTTGGCAAAACGTTCGAAAGCTCAAATCAAGTGAATTTCAATGGCATGTTTACTTTCTCAACTAGTTTCTTTTTGGTGTCGCACCAGTCAAAATAATATTTTGTTTTTCATTTCAAGATTTCTCACTGGACAAAGGTTTTATTTTGATGAACTCTTAATCGTCAGATAGAGAAAATCGTTCCGATTGTAATGGTATATTTGGCTTTCGGAGAGGACTTCTTCGAGCTTCGTAACGACCGAAAGAATATTGGGTTTTCTACTAAGTGAGCACTTCTAATCGGCTAGGGTGTGTGCACAGCTGTAATACCAAAGATCAAAGGCATTTTCTTAATCAGAAGGATTTGCTTTACCTGAATGTTGAAATTTTGTTATAAAAAAACTTTTATCAGAAAAGAAATCTTTATACGTGAAACAAAATCTTATTTTGACTGGTACGGAGTCACAAACAAGCAATATGAGAAATAAAATATACCTTTGAAATTCACTTAATTTGAGCTATCAGTAAAGTGCAGAAACGCTTTGCAAAAGCAAAAAATACGTTTCTACCGGAGGCCTCAGCTGGCGCCGCCGCAATGGAACATCACCTCTCGGGTACCTCTAAATGTGAAGCAAAATCTCATTTGAACTGATACAACGCTAAAAACAAGCAATATGAGAAATAAAATATACCTTTGAAATTCGCTTGATTTATGCTATAAGATAATCATACATTCGTCAGATAACAGCAAAGAATACGCTTTCACCGGAGTTCTCAAATGGCTCCGCCATAATAGAACAGTACCATATATAATTATATAATATAAGCTCAGGAAATCTGTTATGAACTGGAAAAAAAGGACTGCGATTGCAAAACGTTACCTTTTATTTATTAGTAGCACCTACTATGGAAATTTTTTCACATCAAACTTATTATCAAAATCAAAGTTTCTAAAGCTATCAACTGACTGCAAAAACATCAAAAAGATAGATGACAATGTTCAATAACGCTGAATACATCCCTTTTCACTAGAACGTGGTTTTTTCTTTGAAAAAAGCAAGGTTTTGGGAAGCATAAACGTTAATTCTGCTGAAATTATTCAGGCAGGAGTCTCATCAGTGATCTTCGTCTTTTTTGTTGATTGTTCCTCTAAGAAGTCAATTAACCCGAATTATTTGTGAAACACTTACGAATCTTCGTATCCTTCCGACGGCGCGCCCAGCTGCGCGTCATAATGACCGTTATTGCGAAGATGGATCAATAAAATGTCAACTATGAAAAAAGGCCCAATATATACTCTTCTTCCGAGTGTTGCTGCAATAATTATGCTACTCGTACTTTTGTCACCGCGTTCGAGTTATTTTTAAAGCACAAGTCACAGCAGAGTCTTAATATATAGTGCATCATATACAATATAGTGATGATAACTATCATCACTATCACTATCATGATTATCACTTTCACTATCATTATCATTACTACTATCATTATCGAATGAAGGTGTGATTTATTTTACTCGCCAGAAGTTCAACTGCTGATCGCAACAATGTCTAGCACTGCATAAGCGCCCTTATGAGGGTTCACAGGCAACTCAAAACAGTGATAATTATTATCATTATCATTATCATTATAATTACCGTTATCATTTAGCGATTTAATTTTCTCGCTGAAGCATAAGAAATGTAGATGGAATATGAACGATATAGATGTTCTTTTTACTAAGATTATCGCTGTAGAAGCTTTTTCAATGGCATTCCATTATTTCATGACGAAAATGCCCCTCAGAGCCCGGGTTCTTCTCCTCGCATCCATCATGCTGTCTAGCGTCTGTTTTTTTCCGAAATACGCTGCCTTCCTCACGGGAAGCTGCGCCACGACTACAGTAGCTGAGTGGATTTGACGTTACGCGGTGTGGAACGAATCATCTCACATGGTCCCTGAAGGAATATATTGGACCTTTTTTCCACAGTTTACATTTTATTGATCCGTCTTTACAGTGTGTTTTTTCATAGAATCGACTGTTTTTGAAACCTCGTGATGAACATTCAAAATAGTTTCAAAAAAAGAATGTTTTAAGCCTAAGCGAGGTAGGTACGCCAGGGTCATACACCGGTGTTTCGGAGGTTTCGGCCTCCTCGTCAGTGACCCCCGGTCAGAGAGGCCGAAACCTCCAAACACCGGTGTATAACCCTGGCGTACCAACCTCGTTTAGGCTTAAACCTTCTTTTTTTTTGGAATTACTTTGAAAGTTTATCATGAGCTTTCCTAAAACAGTCGATCTTATGGATTAATTTTGCTCTACCAGCCGAAATTCATCGACCCTGAACAGTGGTGATGGACCAGTGTCATTGTACACTATGCCATCACCACATACGCCTCCCTCCTTGCTACAATGCAGGGCTTAATGTGGGGCGGAGGTCACTGACGAGAAGGCCGAAACCTCCGAAACACCGGTGTATGACCCTGACGTACCAACCTCGTTTAGGCTTGAAAAATTCCTTTTTTTTTGGAATTGTGTTTTTCAATTCTGTAGACCCCACTAGCTATAGCATCAAATTCGTTTTTTTTCGTTTCTTTCTTGGACGTCGTAAAATATGTTGAGCGAGTCTCCTTGCAATCGCGACAATAGCGCAGGTGTGACGCTAGTTTTTGACTGCCAGAGAGTGTGGGGGATTGAGCTGACTTCACGCGCGCTGCGACGAGCATCACAACCACTTGGCCACTGCGCCTCCGTAGTTACCCTAAATAATTCTGAGTAAATACTTATGAAGATTTGAGTACTACAGATTACAGTCACATCGCGCCAGTGACACTCAGGGCTATGTGAGAAAATTATTTTCGAAAAAAAAAAGTTTCTAGGAATCTAGGCGACCGTTGGAATACTTTGGACGAAAGAGTATCGTTAGGAAAAAAAATTGAAAGCAGGGTGAAGAAATTCGACATCAGAGTAAGCCAGCCTTTGAATTCACATATTCTTGAGTTATTTCGCTAGTTCGCCAATACTACTCCAGCTTTCCTTCAGTCGGCAAAAATGGGTCATTGCAACACTTCAAAACAGCAAAGAAAGTAAGTTTATAGAACCAGTGTGAACGCGATGTAAGAGGTTCTTTTCCTACGACGTCACATAGACACTTCGATAACCGTGATAGAGGGAGCAGAACTCATTACAGCCTATCGCCGCCTTTTTTGAAGTGTTTGCTGTAGTAAACAAATTGTCTTGTACACAGATGCGCAGAGCAGTAGTAAGAAAATTAAAAACAATTGAAAGATCAATAACTAGCGAAAAGAGTTCAAGTAACATTGAGCATCAAGCTCTCACAGTGTCATTGGTCGCTAGTAGCGCATCTTCACTATCTCTTTTTCCAAAGCTTTGTGATTCTCACCTGGTTTCCGAAACTCGAAGTACAATTGGACGTATCTCAGTTAATGTGCTTGAGGGGCTTCTCGTAATATGCGTACTGTATCCAACGTGAACCGTGAGATAGTTTCATTAAGCTATAGTCTTTTGGTAAAATTTTCACATAGTCTAATCTTGAAAACTGAGAATATAAATTCTAAGCATATTATAACAATTTCCCAACTATTTCTCTCAGCGGAGTTTTTACCTTAGTGGTGTTACCAGCGATTAGCGGGATTCTTCTGAAGTTAGTTTAGAATAGTTTGAACCTCGTCACCTGTACGATTTTCTACCCAAATGATTTTCTTCGCTAGACTTTATTTTGGGACTTCATATCGTTGCTATAATACATTTTTCAAATGATTTAGCGCTTGAAATAGATCTGAGATTACTGTATGATTTATGTACAATATGTAGATTAGAATGTTTTAGTATTGGCTGATAGGCACGTACATAACTTTTATATTCGAAGACGCTAAAGTGGAAACGTTCAACATACGTCAGACCAGTAGCGGTTCTTTATTTAACGCTTCAACGGTGTTTCATGAAGCATGTTGTAGCTCCACTAGAAAATCACCAATTCACCAGTTCTGAGCATTTTTTTATTTTTATTTCGCCGAATAATTTCTATGGCAAAGATGGGGGACATCGTTGCAAGAGAACAGATTTGTTTTCGACGAGCCGGTAGCATTCAATATTGATTAAGTGGACGCTTTTAGAAATGACCCATTCGCATGTCGCTCAGTCATCATCAGCTACAGATAAAGTTGGGTTCAATGGAGAGGCATGTAAATTTCTAATCGAAGCTGTGAAGTGTAGCCACTATAAGATTGAATTCAGACTTTTGTTTTGAGCCATTCATTGTTTCTGTCTTTTAATCCTTTTTTGACTTCTCTGAAACCAGCATTGAGGCGACATTTTTCTTTAATTATAAGTGAAGAGTTGTTCTTTATGAAGCATTCTATTTGAGAGTTACTTACTTTCTGAAGCATTTACCAAATCAAAGTTCGAAACCTTGGACAGTGTAATGTCATTAAGCTTACTATGACTAGTTAACACTCATATTTCTTGCCACTTTATTGGAGCCGCAATGTTGCAAACTTTGGTCAATGAATACGTTTGTTCAAAACCATTACAGTGTGACTTTAGTTTCCGCCGACAGTGGCCGATGCCGAGAAGAAGTTTAATCTAAATGGACCTAACGCCAACATTCGAATTGCTCTGTTCAGTACACTTTGCCACATCGTTATCGGCCAATTTGCCATGATAATGTTCGTGGTCTACAAAGATTTTCTTTACTAGGCGAATTTATGCAAAAAATAAAGCTGTTCAAACTGTGAGGGTTCCTGAAATCGACGTGTAGTTGGCGGGGGAAGCAATCATTACTTTCCCCGTTGTATCCGAACACATCACTGGCCCATTCATAACAAAAGTGCAAATTCCCGTGACACTGTTGCCGGCGATGATGCAGCGCTGTGAAATCTTATTTGGCATATTTTGCACCATCACTTCGACTGCAAAAAACAGTTCTTAGAAAGACCGTCTTTATCACAACAAGGAACTGAAAAAATCTGAGAACAGATTGGTACACTAAATCTCTTATGTTCTCCAAAATACTTTGAAATATCACCTGACACATCGTGTACCACAACATCTCATCAATTTCCAATGCACTGGTTTTGATGCCTTTGTGATAATTTATGACATATTCTAAGGGATTAATTGGTTAATTTCTAGAATTTTTCAAATTTTTGGACGATATTAAGCAAAGTTATGCCTTTGTAATACCTGTTATATTTCTCTCAGGAATATGGCATATAAACATAGATTATTAGAGACTCACCCATTTCTTCCACTTTGAGGGCAACTCCCTGACATTTCAGAGGCTCGCAAGTGATGTTAACAGTAAGTTGATCCAAATTAGTCGAGATTACAGGATCGGGTAGAAAGGCGGCACGAGCTTGGCTTTCGAGAACGTCAAAAACCTAAAAAAGGAAATTTCTTTCAACAGTTCGAAAGATTTATTCGAAAATGTTTTCAATCAAACCACGTGAGGCAAGTCATGTTAACACTAGGAGGTTGAATTGTCAAGAAATTCGAGCTCACATCCCAAGCCATCTCAGGATTCTCGAGAAGGAAAGCATATGAAACCTAGAAAGTCAACTTACTGTTTGCATCACAAGGCGTTGCACAAATGTCCGAACTGCTCCTCTGTTAGCAGCAATACCAGAAACCCGAGTAGATTCTGCAGCGTTTTCTACATAAATCATTGCGACAGGCAAGGAGAACCCGCTGACAGTAAGGGTCCTTGTGCTTGCTTAACGAGATTTTATTTCTTTGCGCATGATCCAACCTAATTATTGCATTCAATGAAACTTTGAGCCTAGTTTTTGGAGTTACTTTAAATTTGAACTCCTTTCATCAAAAGCCACGACATGCAACGACTGCCGCTATTGATAAAGTGCCTAATCATTACTTCAACAAAACTCTATAAACTTTCGCTCAAGATTTGAATAAGTTGCAATCAAATAACGATCTTCTGCTCACTACCTTGACCTGCAGGCATCACTCCACATCCTATAACTGCCGAGATTGTAGCTAGTGGAAAAATCATGAAGAGATCGCTCAAATGACCTGTCATGTTCGATTTGGCTTTCGAAAATCTAAGCAAATTGTAGATTTAGTTGTGAAAAAACGGTACTTTTCCGTTAACTAAGAACCATCTCGCCCCTTGTGAAGAACGCATTTCTAGGTCTTCTTCAATGTTGAAATAGTCGTTTGATAGCACAAATCAAAAGAATTTGAGCGGTATATCTCATCTCCAAAAAAGCCTTCTCATTACGCTGAAATAGTAAGAATAAAATTTTGTTCCTCATTGTAAGATTTCTCGCTCACCATTAACTTTCCTTCGGAGTTTTAGCAACAAATGAATAGACCAAATCTTAAAAATTTTGATGGTTTATTTGATTTTTTTAAAGGTCCTGGTGTTACGCTGTAACAGCCAAAAGAAGATTAGCTTGCGCAATGAATGCATCACGTCAACTATTGTCTTTTCACTTCGATCTATTGGAAAAAACGTATTTTTTGCTCGTTTCTAATGCCTATATAAACAATCGATAGCATAAATTTCAAAAATTTGACTAATGTACTTCATATTCAAAAAGCCTTGTCATTGCGCTGGAAGAGCAAAAATAAAAATTTGTCCCTCATTCGAAGATTTCTTGCTGACCAAGGCCTCTTTCTTGTGGTTTCAAGAGCCAAACGATAGATCAAAGCTTAGCTCAGGCTCAAGGATTCCAGTTTTGCAAAGCCCAGCCTTCTTTTAGCTGTTACAGCGTGATACGAGGACGATATTAAAATTCAAATAAATCATCGGAATCATCAAGATTTGATCTGTCGATTTGCTATTGAAATTTCAAAGGAAAAGCTTTGATCAGCGAGAAATCTCTGAATGAAAAACAAAAATTTATTTTTGCTATTTCAGTGTAATGAAACAGCGTTTTTGAAGATGAAATACACCGCTAAAATTCCTATGATCTGAACTACTGAATGGCTACTCGAACATTGAAAACGACGGAAAGATACTTTTTTTTTTGCAAGGTATCGAAACTAGGAGCGGATTACAGAAGTGATCCAGTTCTGCGGAACCCCATCTTCTCTCACCTGTTACAGCGTAATGCGCGGTCCATTGTGTAAATCAAATAAATTATTGCTAAGATTTGATCTATCAATATTACTGAAACTCCGAAGACAAAGCTTTGATCAGCGAGAAATCTTTGAATAAGAAACGAAATATTGTTTCTGCTCTTTTAGCGCATTGACAAGGCCTTTTTAAGATAAAATACACCATTCAAATTTCTTTGATTTAAGCTATCGAACGACTATTTGAACACTAAAAAAGACCGAAAAGTACTTTTTTTTACACCAGTCCGAAACGGCGCTTAGGCAATGGAAAAAGTACCTAAAAACTTTACATTTTTTGAGTTAGATTCTTGACAAGGCAAAAAAGTATTCAATACTTGAATATAAATTGCCAATTTTTTCGAATCTAAAGCAAAATCCTCTGTAGCAAACAATGTGCAGACTCTGCTGTTTTTGAAGCAAAACATAAAACAATTAGTGAGCTGAAATGCATGTCAAATCCTGAATGATTTTGGGGTGACGTGAAGTGCTCAGTGAAGAAAAACTTCCAGTGAATGCGCCAATACCGCAGGTGTTACGGTTTTAAAAGATGGTTCACGCTATTTTATTTCTGCTGTTACGTCATAAAATACGACTTTCCGAAATATCGAACATCGAGGAGCCAATCGATGACAATCGAGGAATTAACAATTCAAGTGCATTTTTGTGAGATAATTTTCCAAAAGGAGATATGGATTAACAAAAAGAGAAGATAAATTTTTACTGCGACAAGTTTCTTGGCAACAAGTCTCTAGAAAGTAGAAATTGCTTTTCAGATTTGGTGTTCTCATTAACGTCGCCTAATAAGCACGCATACAAAAATTCCTTAGTTTGGGCAGGCAAACTACTAATCATAGATTAAACTTTTAGAGAATCATATTGAAAACTTCAAGACAAAGTTGTTATTGAGGTGACATTAAAAATCTCTTAATATGAAAAAGGGGAAGGGAAACAGTGTTGTCAAACTGTAGCAGGAAAAAAGATTGCATGAAATTATTAGGTCTTTGTTGTGGAGACCACAAAGGCTACCTTGTTTTAGGACTGGCAGTGTAATATGCTGAGAAAGTTAAGTGAACGTTGTAAAAGACTTTTTCTGAGGTGACACTGGGTTAGAGGCATGGTTGATTGTCTTTTTGAGCGTTCAAAGTTCCTCATTAAGGTGAATGCTAATGGAACACTGTCACTTCAGTTTCTGCGCCGAATTTGCAGGCAAAACAATTTTATATGGCAAAGCCCTTATTCAATGCGTACCATAAACTCAAGCCCAGTGGTTCATTATTATTCACCTGTAATATGATAAGAAGATATCCGAAAGACTATAAAAAACGGTTTTTTAATGTAACGAAAGCAATCGCTTTAACTCATTTTTCTATCCTAAGTTTTCTGAAGTAATCTGAAAATGAGCAAGTTTAATATCCTGATCCTCAGGCAGTATCCTCCATTCGCGAAAGCGGACCACTGTGGTGATACTATACGAGACGACTAACGTGCTGGTGAAAAAAGAAAGCTGCTCTAGTATGGAGGTTGCTGCTGAACTACAGTTCAAAGAGTATTTCAAAAACTCATTCTTGAGATGATACTTCAAGGCAGACCACTGCTGCTAGTCTTATTTTGTGATTTTTAGCCCGCTTAATCAGTCAGAAAGTGCTTAGAATAATTACTGACTAATCAATTATACTACAAGCGGTTTGAGCGAATAGATAGCAGACAGACTCATCTGTCAGCCCTCGGAATTACTATAAGGGCAATGACAGTTTAGACGTATACAGTGGAAATATTGCACTCAAAGTTCTGTAATAAAGAATTGTAATAAGAGGCCATTTAGAAGATATTTGATTCGCAATCAAAGAAGGAAAAGCTAAGTCTTAATTTCAGTGTGTCAGCGAGAGTTGTTCAACTCGGGACGTAATGATTTTGTTTTGTTTTGTTTCGCCAACGATAAATTTGAACGCAGAGTCAGCAAGGCAGTTTACATTGGCTCTCTTATGAGTTTTTTTTTATTCCAGCCGAATGGAGCTGTATAAACAATCCCGTGTCGTTGCTGTTCTGTGTTCCTACCAGTTCCATGTTGTGGTAGTCCGGCGTTGTAGCAGCTCTGTGATGCAGCAATTCCGTGTTGCCTCAGATAAATCACTGAGCGGGAAACGGTTTTGTACAGCATTCTTCTCGTACTCTGAATAGGTGTTTAATGAAGTTAGCGATCCCACCAATGTTACCTTAGTATTGCTCGTCAAAATCCCTCTGAGCCAATCACTTCATTGCGATGCATTGTATGGATTGCTTTAAAATGAGCGTGGAGTCTTTTCAGTGCTCCGGGGTTCATTTAGAAGGGAACGATGGAAACAGTACTGCATTCGTCCAGGCTTCACCCTACTTGATTCATTACGGTGTTGATGGCTATAAAACTAACATCACAAGGGCAACAAATAACGCGGGAACTCGATTTAAATTTTTGTGACGCTAATGACTGCGAATATGTCAAAATTCTAGCGACAAAGATTATAAAAATCTTGTGTATGCTCACCAATAACGCAAGCTGTTCCTAGCTCAACGCAAGAACTGAAATCAATAAGAACTGAAATCAAATATTGTTTCTCCTTTGAGAGTAACACAACGCAAAATCGTAGGTAAGCCTCATTGTGTGATTTTCAGCCGCTTAAACACACAGCGTAGTATTCGCTTACAGAGATGACCGCTCATTAGCTTCTTCAACAATATATAGTTAAAGAAGTCAGCTGTCAATTCATAAAAACTGTTATATAAGAAACGATGGTTTAAGCGTGTTTACTAGACATTTTACTCAAAAAAACCCACAGAGAACTGTCTGACATTTCGAGCACTTGAATAGGGCTCTCCGTAAATGGCGACTACAAAATGGTATCGAAGGCTAAGCACATTATGTGCTGCTGCTCTTGCTCTCATTCCTCATCTACTAAGAGGCGCTATTCGAAACATGTATCGAACACTTATAAGTGTTTGCACAATATAATAACAGAGAAAGGGATTGCTACACTTAGCAAGACTTGTGACCATCGAATACTAAAGCGAACAGAGGTCAGGTCAGATCGAAGAGCCGGTATAAATACCTAAACAAAAACAGTAGTATGCTAAGCGAAATAGCTAAGCCACCAAGATACTTCATTTAATTAACGAAGTAGATGCTACTATCAAAAGATATCTAAAAGAGTGGTCTAGAAAGATTTTCAGGAAATGTGGGACCCAACACAAAACGTCGTCAACTAGTTCGAACCACCTGTTTGATCACTTGTATAAAATGAGTGTGAGATATGTCCTAACGGCAGAGACGGAGATAACATGAATGCACATATAATATACCTTATCTCTTCAAGCTCTTCTCTGTTAAGCATTTTCAAAAAAAGATGATTCGAATTTCCAACCCACGTCAACGATCGAAGATCAAAGACGCCGTTCTATGCGCCAGGATGTCGAAAATAAGGTGAAACGGATTACGTGATGCGCTTCAATGACAACCGATGGACGAGAGCCGTAATCGACATTCCTTCGGATATCAAACGCTCTACACGAAGAAAATCCCTAGAGCGAGAAGGACCCACTGGGCTACGCTTGCATGCGATAGGGAAAAATGGAAGTGTTGATGGTACGCGCTTGAGTCACTCGTTGATTAACGGGACGACAGGTGATACGGGTGATCTCTTTGTAAGGCTTGTGGTGATAAATACTTGGGCTGAACTTCTACATTGTGGGGTAGCAACCAAAAAACATCGGTGTGAAAAATCACTGAGTCCTTTAGGAAAAACTTTGAAATCCGTGAACGAATATGGAAAAGTGTCCAAACATACCCAGCTACGTGACACTATATGTTTAGTTGATTTATTTGTCAGGGTAATAGTGCCCACTATAACGCACCATCTGGTTCCTTTGCTTATTTGAACTATTGATATGAGAGCAGGCTCAGTGTCATCCTAGTTTAATGAACATTAGGTCTTCAACTGAGTTTCCGAACTTGCCTAAAAAATTAAAAACTTTGATTTTTCCAGGTAGTGGAAAGTATCAAATAAGATTTGAAATATTCTCCGCCTGAATGGTTTGTAGTTTTGCCAGTGCTCCTGCAACAAATCCAATTCTGTGCTCATAAAACTCACTATTCTTCAGTGCGAGACAACCAGTTGATTCTCGACGCAAATTGGTGATGTATCGACGTAGCTTCTTCTTGTCCAACCACTGCTCCAATGATCTGAAGACATGGAAATCGGACGGTGAGACAAATCTGGCGAATATTGCGGATGATCCAAGTGCTCCCAACCGAAATTGGTTAATTTCTCCTTTATTTTATTGGCAACGTGTGTTGCTGTGGCATTGTCTTGAAGCAAAATGACTTGGCGACTGCGGTGACGTGGAATTGCTTGATTGCAACAGCCCAGTTGTTGACAATATCGCTCAGCGTTCAGGGTCTGACCGACTCACAACAAGTCCCAATGAATCGGCCCTTGAAAATTGGGCCCCAAATGAAACTCGTAATGCAGTGAGTTGCGAATGAATTCCCGTGACGACTCCATTGTTGGACAAGTTTGTGCAAAGACAATATTTAGCGCGGAATTGATTTGTTGGCAGAATTGCGTCCAGGCAGACGGAGATCACTTCAATCTTTTTCTTTAAGATAGTCTATTTATGAGCACCATTGGATTTTACTTATACTCTAATTAGCATACATCCGAAAAAACGTTGAAGAATACGTCTAGGTTTTGGAAAAAAACGGAGTCACCAAAACGTTCGCCATCGATTTTGAAGAAGATATATGAAATTCGCTTAACAATGAGTAAAAATCAGTTCACTGAAAATCCGTCGTCTTTCACCCAGGTGCGTCAAATAAGGAATTGAAATTGCTTCCGAAAGTGTTGCTTAAGTGCAAATGGCACTACTCTATTGCTAAAAAGTAAAGATCTCTCCTGATTTGCTTGTTTTGAAAAAAATTTCTCATATTCAATCGCAAAATAGTAGTCTCCTGGCTATGACTGATGTACTTAAAATTCAAATAGCGTTATTCAATCGACGACTTTTTAAGGATTTCATAAGCGCAGAATTTAGCTAATATGCAACACCGCGTCGTTTTGATTTAAACTTCTAAGCGACGTTTTCTCCGTTATATTCGTGATTTTTACATTGGCTAATAAACGAATTTCAGCCAATGGAGAAGAGACATCACCTATGTTCTCCCATAATTTTATCATTCTTCAAATTACTTAATATTAATGCTCACGAATAGGATTTCTTTTGTCCTTACTGCTTTATGCCAATGGTATAATGTACTAATATGCATCTGAAAAGGCTGAGGTATGCAACATGTTCGACATCAGACAAGAGTTTGAACTCATGTTTCACCCATTCCTCTTTCTTCAACATAAGCTATCGTCGCTGTCAGCTGAATTCATCGAGATTAACACTCCATTTTTGATGAGCTAACAAAAGGTTTTTATGAATTTTATTACGGGTAGTGTTTGGGGCGATTTTGCGTATGTTAGAGCTACGGTATATTGCGTTAAGTGATCACAGTAGTTGCTTTTCTTTCACTGATTATAGTAGCTGCCGCATCGAGACAATCCGAGTATTGTGAATCACATTTCTTCACTTTCAGAACACTTCATAACACTACGTGAGTGATTAAGGTGTCAAAACCTAGTAAGAACTTGAGGAATGGCGACACAAAATGCATCCATTTTGAAGGAGGAAATTTGTCGCACTATAAAAAGGATTCGTAATGACGAACGATTGCATCCAATTTTAGCATGCTGAACGTATTGGATGTAATATTCTATACTAAGAAATAGTTACTACTCTTTACCAAGTTGTTAGTTTTGAGTTTCTGTACCACATAACGAATAGTTAACGTGACGAGTTACCTAAAAAATAACTTTTTTTGTTCTAAATAGTCGAAGCTTTACTACACGATTTAAATATTCAAACCAATCTGTACTTTTGTTCGTGCTAATCTTTTATATTTAGAGTCCTGCGTCAGTGCTCGATTTGCTGTATGTCGTCTAGATTAGCGGTATACCTCCAGATCTCTACTTTTACGCGGAGTAGTTTATAATTCATAAAATTTACTACCTTTTTTTGGAAAATACTGTAGATTACGAGGCTATTGCATGAGCTTTATTCAGTCAGTCTACAGAGGAGAGGGACTTTACAGTAGCGCTTTTGGTACGGCGAGTACCATTTTTGGTACACCCTTTGCTGAATGATTACACTGATTGTTGCGAGCCCTAATGCTCCGAAAGAGGCAAAGTCAGCGAACGTGAGTCATTTCCAAGAAAATATTCCTGCCTTGAGCAAGCTTCCCAAAAAGAAGACTTTGTGGACTAACTGTTTTTGATCTTTGATTCCTGATTTATTACAATGGATGGCGTTATTAGATGAACCATCAAATCCATATCTTAAAGATCCGATCCTGATAGTGACCTGATAAAATGGAAAGTTTCTTGAGAAGTTTTGGTTCCTTAACAACTTTCCAGCACTTTCGGAACACCAAAATTGTAAGCATTTGCTGGAGATAAATGCTATTTAACAAAAGGTGGATCTTTTCCGGATCTTTTCCAATTATTCACTTCCATCGCTTTCAAATGCTCAATTTCGATGAGCAGACTTGGTGGAGCATTCTAGACAAAATCCCTTTCACATCATTGGTATATTGGACACAGCATACTCGAACACTACACATTGTTTGCTGATTAGATCGGAAACACGAAGATGCTTCAAACTAATTTATTCGGCTAACGTTCCGGTTTTTCCCCATTAGGAGCGATAAATCGGGTTTCATGACAACGAGGACGATGAACCCTTCCAGGACGAGCGATTGTGAACATCGACTCAAATCATCGACCCTAATGCCGTGGAAGATGTTGAAGTGTTAGCCGAACAAACTTTGTTTGTAGCGAAAGTTGCTGCAACAATTAGTTGAATATTTCAATGGTCTTGTCTTCATTGATAGTGCGACTTCGAGCCCAGTTTCCATTTTTCTCGCGCTTGTCGTTTATGGTGGTCGAGTTTCGAGCATCATGACGTACACGTGGTTTATTTAGTAACTGCAAACTCGCTGCCATATACAGAGACAGATAGTCGACTTTAACTACAAACACGTTCACTCATCGTTTGGATCGTTTTCCAAGCGGATACTTGCATATTTTTAGCATTCACTCCAGCGTTCTTTTCGTCCATCTGTCATCTTTGTTTTTATTACTGACCGCTCCGCCTGTGATCGGTTATCAATGAATTACTGGACGTCGAAGAAGATGTAGTTCTCGAAAATCTACAGCATGAAACCAACTGGACGCTATGGATGCCGATTCAGCTTCTATAAGGTTCGTTCAGGGCCTTGAGGGTGGTGCACAGATATCTTAACGCGTTTCTAGTAACACGTCGTGCCTGTGCCTTCGGCACATACTGCTTTCCTTCTTCTGTCTTATTCCTCCTTAATATTGTTTCCACCTTCACTAAAGGACCAGGGTTAACACACACAAATTAGTCTTAGTTATCAGAGGACCATTCATTTTGGATTGCTCCTTACGCGTCATGAGGATTATTTATGACTGAATCGTCGTGATATCTATACGGAGTTTGATCCTTTTTTCCCACTTAGCATAAGCGTTGTTACTACTTCGCTAATTCTACTCCGTAAGGCAGCGATTTCATCCGCGAATCAAGGGTTTGACAGGATTCTTTTTCCCAATGATACGTAAACTTTACTCATACCAGTCAAGTTGATTTATTGTACACTACAGTGCAGCGGCAAACTACTTTGGCGATATGATGTAGCCTTGTCAAGACCTCTTTTTACTGACAGGATAGGGAGCCCATGAAGTAAGTGTATTTTTCATGCTTTGTTGAGCAACGCAAGAGTGGAAAGCTGCACTCCCTACTAGAATCCTTGTGGCTCTGAGGTGTGGCCCTGAAGCGTCAGCCATAACAAATATTTGTAAAATTCTTGTGTAAGCTCGCGATGAAACCAAAATATCAAAACCATTAAGGTGCCTGCATCCCGCTACTATCGGGGTTCGGGGTAATATATCGTTTTTCCAATAGCGATCATAAGTATAGTTTCAGAAAAAAGATCAGGTCAGATATTTCGAGTGTAATTCATATATGTATGCAGCTTTCCTGAAACCCCTAGTGCGTATATGCGCCTTTGAAAATATGACCTATAGCCTAACATGAATGATAATAATGTTAGTAGACATACTTATGCTTTTCCTTTCGAAAGTTAGTCATCTAGTGTGTTTCAAAAATGGGGATTCACTGAACAGGAGATCTTTTGATTTTACACTGAAATGATCTTTCCTGAAGCAGCTGTGCATTTATCACCAAAAAGAAGAATCAGGGCTTTACTCCTATTGAATGAGGCTACATCGGGTTTTTACTCCTATTCAATGAGGCTACATCGGGTTTCTTAGGAAGGCACTTTGTGTTAGCATATTTTGGCAATAGATTTTCTTGAGACAGAAGTACAATGAAGCTACTCACAAAGCAATGATGCTTCTCCTTTCATGGGGCGATTGGATAGATGAACGTTGGTGATTTCTTAGCTCCTAGAATTAAGGTAAACACAGCCGTCTGACGAGTCTGACAATTTACACCAACGCGATTTATATAGTAAACGAGGCAAAGCCCTTGGTGTTATCAATGCTGCATAGTATTCACTAAAAATGAAAGTTGTGTATTAGAAATTTCGGCACCTTTCGGTTATCTGCACCCTATTTCGAACCCTTCAGAGAAAACTTATTTCGTGCTCGTTTTTGATGTTTAAGTAATCACTCGATAGCTCAATTTAAAAGCATTTCTAAGTCTTACTATATAACTGCCAACAAAACCCGCTGTGAAGCTGAAACACTCAAGCAAGGGCTATCTACTCCGAAAGCGAAGCGTACTTTCCACCTTGCTTGCATAGCTTACTAAAAAAGCATTGTTTGAAACCAAGCTCAATACTCAAAACTCCACCTTTCTTACTTTTGAATTACTACTAAACTTCAGAGGAAAGGGGGAGAGGAAAGCGTGGCGGAGTGGCTAGTGATGTTCGGCGCTGCCAGAGGTGGAGCTGTTTTCCATACCGCTGCACTCTCAAGCGGTCATTAACAAAGGCACTTCGGAGCGTTCGATGAACTATACTCGGGATTGCAGAAAGCCGCTCTGCACCAGTAATCTACGATGTTTGTGAAGAAAGTGGAATTCTCAAGCTAGCGAGAAGACGAATCGAATGCTAGAGGTACTGGGGCCCGTAAGGTGAAGAAATAAAATTCATGATGGCTCAAATAAAGTGATAAAGCAGAAATAGAGCTCAGTTGACAAGAAGGACTTACGTTGTTGATTGCCAAAAGCACAAGCTAAAAATTTCACGTAACAAGTAAACTGTTAACCAGTGGTAATATATGAGCAAAGGTAATTTGTAAATGACAGATGCTGAACTCGTAAGTTGCTGATTTCTAATCTACAGCATCACTAAAGTTAGAGGGATTTGAGTGAAGGAAAATCACTGTTTTCAATAAAGCCTTCCCTAATATAATGAGTGCAAACTTTACCAAAGCTCCCTCCTCTAATTACTACAAAATCCTCCTGATGTATGAGAACCTTCCAAAATTTTATACTAGAGAAGCAGTTTTTTAACTAAACCTTAAAATATCGTCGAAGGGACTGCAAGAAAAGTTGAGAATGCGTTGCGATCCCAAAGACGTGGTGTTCTTATTGAAATTAAGAGTTCTTGAAATAACTGAGAGTTTTTTTTTCCATTAGAAAAATGTTTTCAATTATCTCCCAAAATTCCTTTTGAAGTGACGTTTCCTTGAAAAAACTATTCTGTATAACAGCCAACAACCCGCTGTGAAGTTCACACAACGGGCTGAATATAGTAATAGCAAAATGTTATCTTCTTTGCGTAGTAGAGCATACTACAGCCCTTCAAAGAAAGTGTGATACGTTTTATATCAAGTCACACTTCATCAAATCTCACTCAGTGGTGGCGCCTTGTCTCGTGAAAAAGCAACGACCCGGCGCCATATATCTATCGACGTTGGTCCTCCAAGGGAATAACAGGTCTCCCATGAAACAAACTCAGTCTTGCATTCGGCTCTTCTCACGCTATTAAATGATTTCGAAGTACACATAAAATGGTGAGAAAATGTCAGCAACAGTTGAAAATGAGTTACTTTTGGAAGAATGTGTTTTTCTTTCATAGAAACAAAATTTATAGACATGTGATCGTCCTTTTTTTTGGAAAATACCTTTGCAATTTCCTCCATGATGTTGTACTGCCTTATATGGAGAAGGTGTCCCTGACACATGAATTTATTTACAAGCTCTAACTGATAAGGGATGAGCATGACACGCTCAAGTTTTGTAGCTGGCATCGAATCAATATTCATGTTATGGATCTCAGTGGTGTATAAGTTGTTTGAGCAGTAGACCGCCCTTAAATTACTGATAGCATCGGCCACCTAGTGTCGCTCTGCGTATCCATCCTTTAAGGCATCACGAACCTACAATAAAATATCACAAAAATTTGGATTCTTTGAAATCTAAACGAAAAAACAATATAGTCGATGGTTCACTATCTGCATAAAAAAGCATTGTACGATAATCGAACTGCCCGTGTCGCTTTTAAAATATTATGATGCTAATATAGAACGCCTCCGCTGTGATGGTTCACGTCATCCCCACTGGCAAAGTGCAGGCGGTTACGACGAAATTCACAGCTTCCTCTGCAGGAAGAGTATACATCGGTCCGATTGCGAAACTGGAGGGTCTGCGTCTTGTCATTGGCAGCTAGTGCTAGGGTAAGCAAACAACGACGTTGTAGAAAAATTCATATTATAAGAAAGTTGGAACTTTGAAAGGGTGAGCAAAAAAGCCTTTGTACAGCGTCACCTCACTTGTGCTCTTAACATCTTCCACTGAATTTTCGTTCCTATACACTGATGCCTCATTAAAGTGTAGGATTTCAGCTTCAGAATGAGACCTAATGTCTTGCTGCAGCTGCTTTCCTACAAGCAATTTTGGTAAGTTTCCCTTTGGTTTCTCATATGATAAAATCTTGGTGACATATCATTCGCCAACTCTTCGATTTCATCAATTTCTTCAGGCAGATTGTTGAAATGTTACGCTGCCGCTTGGACAATGTAGGTGACTTATTGGTAATCATGGTTAAGGTTTATACGCCAGAGTTATCTTATCGTTACATACAAGTAAGAAATCACGAATGAACCTTTTACGAAGGTTTTTTTTGATAAAAAAGTGATTTTTTTCTTTTAAAATCCTTATTTTTTACTGGTAATACCACGTTCTTGTAAAAAAAAACTTTCAACCCCTCTTATGCATTTGTATCACCTGTCTTGCAGAGAACGTGGCTTGAAAGCAGATCTTGAATAACTAAGCATTTCTTTAAAGGTTTTACGTGGAGGTGAATCTATTATGTAGCTCGAGTAAATGTAGGAAGAGCGCGCCTTTATCATTGTGTATGATACGGTACTTCCCCTATCAGCATTCAAGTTGAAAAAAGAACAATTTGCTATTTTTAGAGACTTTGGTAGCTGCTGCATAGCCTAAATCTCGAAGATTAAAGGTGCTTTCTATTTGTCAAAGGTCTTTATATTACGCCGTAATAAGAGAAAGAAAAATGTTGTCTCACAGTCAAGCATCTTTCGATAAGCAAAGCTCTCAAGAAATTCAACAGTTCTTCGATAACACAAAACCCAGAGAAATTCAATAGTGTCTTTGAATTTCCAAAAAAATCTCTTCAATGCGAGCAACATTGAAATTAAGACTACATTTCAAATGCGGCGCGTTATGGCTTCCACCAGTATGTAGATGGATATTGCAACACTGGTATCAAGCCGTCTGCGTTCAATAACCAATCGATCGCTCAACTCTCGAAAATTTCAATGGTGCGCTTTCTCTTTGAAAACAATGGTCTTTGCAAGCCGAAGCAACAAGGAATGAAAACTGCGTTGCATATCTAAGTGTTTTTCGGTAGACACGGCTTTTCTCTCAGGTTTCACACATATTCGGCTATGCAAATCTTAGCAATTTCGAGAATATGCCTAGTTCTTAAGAAAGATTTCTTAGTGCGCCGTTACAGCTAAAAGAATATTGAATTTTACACTCGGTGCACACCGCACGCCACATGCAAATTGCGCTGAGCGATCGACACGGCTTCGAGTGTGGAACTCAGTAATCTTTTGGCTGTAACAACACTTTAAAACGTCTTTTCAAAAAAAGCTTATCATCGAAATCGCTGAGATTTCTGGTTACCGAATGGTCATTGAAAGTCTGAGTGAAAACATCTGTCTACCGAAAGATACTTAAGTGTGAGAGAAAATTTTACTCCATCATTATAGTATAACATAAATACCGCTTGAAAAATAAAACATACCCTTTGAATTCTCGATATTTAAGTTGTTGATCAATTACTAAAGCCGTTAAAAGTAATATAAAATATCTTTTTTGAACATAGGTGCATATATGAAAAAATACCGAGAATACATTTCTCGAGCCACATATTCTGACCAATAGTTTGCATAATGTCGATGTTCTAAGCATTTCATTCAAACACGGTACTCCTTCCGCTCAGCAACCTTCACTGCTCCTAAGTACACAATCTTTTCTCACGTACGTCAACTCTGAACAATTGGAAATAAACGACATGATTGATATAAATTTAGTTATGGTGAGAGCTTTAGATGAACAAGTATCAAATCTAGCACACATAATCATTTCTGATAAATTACCCGCTGTTCTCCAGTTTTATTTACTACGATGTATCTTAGGTCTTGTATAAAATTAGAAAAGACTAAAATCAAATTTTTCTATTGAAGACATGTATAACTAAACAAGAAGCATATGAGCAAATAGAAAAAATCTTTTTTTATCAAAGCAGCAAAAGAATTGCAAAAATTAACACCGAACGATAGAAAAACCTTAACTGAACAATGAAAATCGCGCAATTCGCTCTGCGCGCATCGATTTCTGTAGCGTTAGGGGTTAAAGAGGGTACCTCTAGTTCCTGGAAATGTCAAAGAGCTGACATACCGATGTCATTCTGTCAGAGAGCTGTGTGGCAAGCCCGTTATCTCGTAAATGGTCCAATGGAAAGAGTGTACAATTGCTCTCAGTTCAGTCTACAAAAAAGGTCTGGAATTTTAGAGGACACGAATAACTATACGGCTGGACTTGCGAGCGAGTCCATCATGATTTCGCTGCTGGCCACAGTCGCGGTATTGTGTGGATGTGGTGTGTGTCTGCAGGC
>JAHQIW010001090.1:0-58737 GCA_019055375.1 Parelaphostrongylus tenuis
CCCATCCGTATTTCGCTATAGATGTATAGATTTCTGGGTCACAAAGATCGGATAGAGCTCAAAGACCTGAGCTACGCAAGCCGGCCAGATGTTGTATGCGTCGAATAAAATTCAGAAGACATCGTTCAAGCGCTTTGAGAGTTATTCGTAGCAGTCTTGACGTGGTCGAAGTATCAGCCCACGTCTCGGCTGCATAGCAGAGCGCCAGGAAAACCGTTCAATCGAAAAAGTGAGCGGGGAGTTTTGGGCCAGTCAGCGGTCGGTGGCTTCTTTGTGAAGCCCGAATGCGGCCCATGATGCTCTCCTCCTTCTATCAGTTCTACCTTCATGTTGTTTTCCATGCTCAGCTAGCGGCCAAGGTGTACACGCGAGGTGGTTTCTGCAATCGGAGAGCCATCTGTTTTGACTTAATCACCACTGCACTACGAGTTCTTCATAGACTGGGTCTTCATCCTATCAATACGTAATCCGATCTTTCCTTTTTCGTTTGACTCCTTAAGAATCGTCTGCTTCATTGGCATTTTTCCAAAAGATGACGGTGTCGTCTGCAAAACAAAAATGTAACAGGAATTTTCCATCAACACGAATGTCCTTTTCGTCCCAATCGAGTGATTTCATTATCCACTTCAACGCGGCGGTAAACAGCTTTGGCAAAATCGTATCCTGTCGAATCCCTTTATCAATGGTATTGTCAGAGGTCGATGAAAGAGCTATATTTTTGTGGTGCAGTTTTGACAGCAATCTGACAAAGTTCTCATATAGGACGGATCCACTCCTTGAACGACGCGAGCTGATAGGACTGCATTCGTTTCGACGCTATCAAACGCTTTTTCATAGTCGACAAATGTTAGGATTAAGGGCTGATATTCCCGCAGACTACAATAACGCGTGATACTGTTTCGATGTGGTCCATGCAACAGAATTCTTCACGGAATCCTGCCTGTTCAATTGGCTGAGCCTTATGCAAATTTCTTGAGATGCGCTGAAGTACAATTTTCGTAAGGCGCTCATAGAGTACGCTCAACAAGCATATTGGACGATAATTACGAGGATCTCTTTGGTCACCCTTCTTATGGAGGATGACCGTGCGTGACGTCCTCCACTGGTCTGGAATTATGTCCTTCTGAAGGCAGGATGTCTTATGTGTAGCGAGTATTACATGTAGATTATGGCCTCCGGCTCATAGAAAGTCGGCGGTGATGTTATCAAGTCCTGGAGCTGTGCCATTCTTCATACTTTCTATCGCAACACGTACTTCAAAAAGTAAAATCCTGGGTGATTTTTCTTCAGTGGGGATTTGGGGGTCCGCGATGAAGATTTTGGAACGTAAAAGGTCGGTGTGAAATTACTCCTTATCAGTTCCATGTCATGGCAAGATGTTCTAGCATTACTATCGTCTTTCATCAAGGCTGCGAGCGGAACACTGTAATCGCACAAGTTCCGAAGACATTTCTTTAGAGTAGATCGTTTTTGTGTTACTTTCAACAGTTTCTTCTGCTGTACCGGTGAAAATCCTCCTGCAAAGCTCTTTTACAGATAGAGTTTATTATCACTCGAGCTAAGTGTGTTGCATTAGGATCGAGCCTCAATTTTCTCCTCCATTCGATCAACTTCTTAGTGGTAGTGGATATACATTCTGAATTCTTTGTTGGAGTAAGTGAAGCGGACTCGGCACAACTTTTCAGTCTTTCAACAAACAGCTCATAGTGTTCGGTCGGATCTTCCTTCATCTGCCAGTCACGACTGAAGAGGATTTATTTAGAGTGTTTTCGCAGTAAACGGCTTGACAATTTCTTCACGATCGATAACATTACGTCTTTTCCAGCGTACGGATGAATCGAGTCTTCGTGCAAAGAAGGTGGTGATTGGACCCAGTACAGATTGATGGGACTACAGATGTGTCAAGTAAACACCATCTTCTGTTTGTGATCATATGGTGGATCTGAGCGTGCTGTACCATTAGGTGACTCCCATGCCCAGCCGCGGTGGTGTTTCTTGTGGAAAATTGAATTTCCGTAGAATAGAGTGCTGCATACAGGAGTCTTGCAAGACGGTTTCTGTTCCGATTTCTTTCTCCTACTTCGAACTTTCCAGTCCTATATTCGCCCCCTTTTTCCCGTCTCTATTCTGACATTGAAGTTACCAACAATGAATTTGCAAACGACTTATCATTGCGGATAACTTCCTCCAACAGATAATTAAACTCGTCCAGCTCGTGTTCATCAGCTCAGTAGGTCGGTGCGTAGCAGTTAATGATACTGATGTTCCTGTTGCGCTTTAGCTGGAGTCTAAGGATGGCCAAGCGAGGGGAAAGGATTTCATTTTGCTGCAGTATTCTCCTTGTAATTTTGATATTACTGAATCAGTCATCGAATTCCGTCCAATATTGTTACAAAAACCAATCTTTCAGTAATTTTTGAGCATATTTGCTTCGCAACATCATTTTGAGTGGGTTGCCATCACCTGTATCATTTATTTCTCTCTCCTAATTTGAACTTTCCAATCCTATATATATTGGTATGCTGATTATCAAATGAGTCAAACGAGCGGTAGCCACATAGCCTTACAGTAGAGACATTTAGCATCATGTCTTTATTGTAGGCTCTTCTTGGAGGAGTTAAAACATCACGTGGGTACTCTTTCTGTTACGCATTTGGTATTTCGAAGTACCCATTCGCTGCTTCTTTTATTAATCGGTTAACGTTATGACTCATTACGTTTGCACTACCTCATCTTCATAGTGGGGCGTTTTAGAACAGCATCTACGATTATTGATCGTTGACGTGGATCAAAACTGCGAAATCTACCTCTTATTTGCGGAATACTGCGTCCTCCTATCATTGACCGTAAATGCTAGCCATGAAAAAAATTATGACAAGCTTGTGTAAGCCCATCAATGAAACAAAGTATTGATAACCCATAGCTGGTTCAGCAGAAGTGAACGTTGTGTATTATCGCCAGCTACGGTTGCTTGTTGTCTAAAAGCAGCATAAAGTAAAATATTGGCAGAATAAATTGGTAATTTTAGCCATTTACAAGCACATAATGGTGCTTGATTAAATCTCCTTTTCTCTGATTTTCACGAGTTGCTGCGGTATTTTTTGTATCGCAAAATTTTTTTCAGTGTTTATACATTTTGGCTTCTTAGAACTCAATTTCCTTATTAATTTGTGCGTCTCGCAGAACTAATTAATCGTAAAGGCGGTGAAGAACGACGCTATTAGAAACACATGATTGAATAAGCCTTTTGTGTAATTATGAAACTTTAGAACCTTCTGCACTTGCTTACTTTAGAATTGATTTGAAGAGCTGAAGAATGGACGGAGTGCAGAAAGCTTCTTTTGCAAATCATGAAGATCTGAATTCCTAGAGGACATTAGTAACCGATTAGTTGACTCGCGCGCAGTGTGCTGCATTATTTTTGTCAAACTACGCCTTGTATCGCAATTTTCAAGCCCTATGATGATTTCTGACTATTTATGGAGTGAGGATTATCATAACCTGCAGATCTATGGCGTAGTAATTGATATCAGGAAAACAACTTGATATTATAAGTGATGGGGAGCGGTGGCCGAGTGGTTGAACACCACAGCCAGGCAGTCCTCGGGATTTCAAGGAGATTTGTTTAACCAGTATTATATGGCGTTTAGAAGAAGATGGAACAAAGAATTGAATGCTAGAAGCACTGGGATGCACTCATGAAAAAGACACTGCGAAGACGGACCAATAAAGTGTCTGAAAAATGTAAGTGATTATTTGGCGAAACATTTATTTGAGCTACGAATAAGGTAGAGTGTATTCAATACAGGAATTGAATGATGCATATGATCAAAAAGGAGGTATATGTAGATAAGATAATAAAAGAATGTCCTATAGCAGTTTAAAATATGACCCCCTCTATGAGCATCTAGATTCCCTCTCGAGATGAGGGGTTTTAGAAGATAAATCGGCGTTCTTTCGACTATCGATAGACTTGAAAATTATATGATTATTATGGAGTTTTCCAGATGAAGTGTAGTTTCAAAGATATCTTCTCCTCTAGGTTTGGAACAACATTATTTCCGTTGTTTATGCTATGTGGCCTATCTCTCCTTATTGACTTCAGTGACCTAACACCAGAGCCCGCTCTTTCGTCGCCATTCGAAACAGCTATTTGCCGCGCCAATCGTAAAGACTCCTCTCTATTCTCCCTATCCGTACAAACACTTGCAGCCATTCGGTACATATTTGGAAGTGCCCTTTTCGTGTGTAAGGGACGGGTCAAAGTATTGCACTAACATGTTTTCTTACTTGGTTTGCGTTAGCAATTTGTTACGTGGCCACTTTTAGAAAGATGAATTTGGACGTTCAAAAATGGAAGCCAGCTCTCCCTATGCTTCTCTCGTCTGAGCTTAATGTGCTATGACTGCCTATTCGAAAGATCAAAACATATGTCCACCTCCTCCAGTGTCGAGCAGATGATAAGACAATCACCTATGTATCGACAGTAGAGTAATGGACCACGACTAAGAACTAGAGCTTCCACGTTGGACATAAATGCAATGGCAAAGCTTGGTGCCAATCGTTGCCCCATTGCCAGCCCTCTAATTTGTGCAAAATATCTTCCCGATCACTTTAAGATTGAACACCTTAGGCACTCGCCCGAAAGATTACGAGTTATTGGACTGACATGGCATATATATTTGTTCTCAATTCATTTTCTACCAGCAATTCGTTAATTGCTTGCAGCATCATATTTCGAGCTCCCGTGAAACAATTTTATGCTTTCTAATTTTATTTATTCATAGTTCACTCATGTTTATCATTTGTTTCCTGCATCAAGAGCAATTCACCTCTATTCTATGCTACGAATGGCCGTCAAATAATGAGTAATCAAGATAGCACCTCCAAATAATGAAGTTTAATATCAGTTCGTACTTCCGAATTCAAATACCGCGACATAGATCTTTCAAAATTGATTTTGTGCTTCTTTACATGTACCTCAAAGTCGTCATTGTGATGGTAAGTTACAGGTCAATGGATAGTTTGCCAAAAATACTTTTACACACGGCATGCGATGCCACTGCATCGATAGAACTCTTTAAAATTTCCACTATCACTGCATCGATAGAACTCTTTAAAATTTCCATTATCACTGCATCTCAGGAGTTGGGATCTTTGTAAAATTACAAAACATGCCTTGTTCTATCCTTCTGTGGCTAGAAGTATTCAAAACCCAATGTTTATCAACGTGACTGGGTTCAATGCCGATATTGACTAGCCGGCCAAAACAATTGGCTGTTTGTTTCTGACAGAAAGATGTCGTAGCAGAGACAGAATGGTGGCAAAACGGGCGTCACCTCCAAATAAGGTGAACTGTGGGTTCGAGGTCCAACTGACGCAAATTTCTGCTCAACACTGAACATCACTGGGTATATCTATAACATCACACTACCGCTGAAAGCGCCAAATAAAAAAAAAATTTCTATGTCCCTTGTTATTCATATATGCTATTTATTATCCGTCACTGCGAAAATCATCTATCGAGGCACCAGTTGGCATGTGCAACAGTTCGAGTGTTCTACGCATTCGCTTTTAGTTGAGTAGCCCCAAGGCGATCTATTGTACTTTGACCAGTCCTAAATGAGTTTCGAAATGCACGTTTGCAGAATCGTTGAGAAACGGAAAAAAAAAGAAAGGCGCAATCATCTCAGCTATGCGCTTTCTAGAAAGTAGAAATCTTATGATATGGACATTCCTTTCAGTAAAACGCGCTATTAGAACTCTCTTCCAATAACATCCAAACTTCTGGTACCGAAGTCCCAATAACGTTCTTTAGTACACAAAAATGTCCACGATGGAGTTGAAGCAACGCACTCCAAGACGAAGTCAAAGTTGGAAGGTCTCAACGTCAATGAAGATTTGAGTGATGCGCCATGCAGTGGCCTTCAAATTATTGAGGTGACTGAATGCATATGTAGGCCTTAACAATGATTCGCGGTGGTCTACCGATATTTTGAGCCACACTGACATATATTGTCCTTGCATAGTATTGTCGTTTCGCCTTTTTACAAATTTAAGAGGTACAAAAACACTAAAAAAATTCATTAGCAAGTTTTCTCGCTCGGTCGAACAACTGCAAAAACTATAAATGAAGGAAAATTTGAAAAGCATATTCCTTTGTATTAGTAACAAATTTTGAGTGGAACCGTTCTTCGCAACTCCCGCAACCAAAATCGAACCTGAAAAGCTATTAGTTAATCTTATGGTCCCCTGATTAGACAGGGAAGCAGTTGAATAACAGTTGAGGAGTACTTCTTTGAAAGTGGCCTTAACTCACTATTTCTTTTGCTCGGAAAACCTACTGAGCAATTGGCAACTTATTTACACGACCAGCATAGCTCAGCAGCAGTTCATCTATATTCATACGCTGTCATCGATCAGCATTAAACTTATTGCGCAGGATTGTAATGCAACTACAGTAATCAGTTATTAACCCATGGCATCGACTGCTTTTAAAACCACGCAGTGAACATTCTATAAATACTTTGAAAAAGATTGTTTATAGCCTAAGCGAGGTTGGTATGCCAGGGCCATACACACGTATTTTGGAGGTCTCGCCCTCCTCGTCAGTGGCTCACGTCCCACATTAAGCCCTGCATTGTAGCAAGGAGGGAGGCGTATGTGGTCACGGCACACTGTACAATGACACTGGTCCATCACCACTTCTCAGTCGATGGATCTCGACTGGTAGAACAAAATTGATCCACGACATCGGGTGTTTTCAAGAACCTCGCAATAAACAATCAAAACACTTTCAAAAAGAATGTCTAAGACCTAAGCTAGGTTGGTACGCCAGGTTGGAACAGTCGATGCCATGGATTAATATTGTTCTACCAGCCAAAATTCATCAACTGAGAGGTGGTGATGGACCAGTGTCATTCACAGTGCCGTCGCCAGATACGCCTCCTTCCTTGCTACAATGCAGGGCCTAATGTGGGAAGTGGGTCACTGCTGAGGAGGGCGAGACCTGCGAAACACGCGCATGTGGCTCTGGCGTACCAATCTCGCTTAGGCTCTATACATTCTTTGTTAACATAATCAGTTACTTTCCGCTTTTCTCATTTCTCTTCATCAGTGCTTTCTTGATGTGCTTGGAAAAATAAAGTATGATATTGGCCGAAATTTGCGGAGGTTTCGCCTGCTTAGGCAGGTCAAAAAGTCAGATTAACTCTCAATCTGATCAGTTGACTATTTCTGAGGGTGGACTTTCGGGTAGGGAATAACAGGTAATCAAGTAGTGAGCACTGTGGAGTACGATTTAGAGAAGATGCAGAATCTCAATGTACACTTTGCTTAACGGAAACCTTTTCGACAAATATTCATCTAAGCATACTTCTTCTCACAATTCGTACGATTAGCAGCTTCACAGTTGTTTGAAAAGAGCTGGTGCGAAGAGCTTTGTATGCACCTGTGCACATTGGTGTTTTGGAGACGTATAGTGGTGTAAGCTCATTATGAATAGTTTGCACAAGTCGACTGGCCTTTTGCACATGAGTACTATGTCACCCTAGGCCTACTTACACGTCACTTATCAAGAGATAGGGTTCTCAGCGATAGCACCTAATCTGAGAATTGGCCGATTATCTCTTATTTACGGAAGTACAATGTTCTTCATCGCTTAAGACACTCCCCGAGAACCTTGACTAGTGCATTGTAATCCACGGTGTGATCGGGTTCATCACCAACCTTCTCGTTGTTGTTACTGCTTCCAAAGAAAGCAACACAGCTGAATTTCCTAGCCTTCATCTGTAGGCACGACAAAACTTTTCACTGGAACATGGAATTGGGTATAATCTTTACGAATTCTACTATTATTAGATTTCTACCAGTCTGTGAAAAATTATCCTTCTTGCGCAGAGCTTCTTTGGACTGAACGGGGTGCAGGAAATTGTCTTAAAACATTCAACTAAAAAAGTGCTTGAAAGGTGTGAAGTCATAACACATATACAACTGTGAAATTTGTCACGGTGAGGTTTACTTATATTACAGAGTAAACGAGTGATAATAGTACTCACAGAACCGATGGAAGAAAGTTCAGTAGATTTTTCAACTCGAAAATTATCTAGATTCATTGATGAAGTGGTATCACATGCAGTATGCAGGCGCCATTTTTGCCAAACTATTTTGTCTTGAAATTCTCAGCCATCACTGTGATTGCTTTTGTGTTATGTGAAAAAGCTTTTGTGATTATGTGGAAAAAGAATGTCAGAAGAATTAAAAATTATGGCGTAATACTTGTATTCAAAGAATCTAAAATCCAAATGCAACTGATTATCTAGTGATTTATTCCTCTTCAGTAATCAGTAAAGGATAATTGCTCTTGGCATAGGAAATGAACGATAGACATGACTTAGATGAGGATAAATACAAATGAAGTAGTGTAAGATTTTCCATTACTCGTTAAAAATAAGCCTATTCCTAAGCATTTGATTTTCTCTTTCAAAAATGCCGTGTTGTCCTCCGAATAATCCTCCTCATAACCTGATAAGGATATGAATCGTTTTGAGCCGATAGGTCTAGTGCTATGTAGGCGCCTATTTCGTCCTATTGGGACTCATCAGTGGCACCCTCTCTCTGTTCCGTCGATCCCTTGAGGCTAAATAATCCTTTGAGAAATTGAAGCCGAGTAAAAAATAATCACCCCAAATCGGATGATGGCATTACCTGACTTTGTGGTGACCGGCAGTCGAGCTTGCTCCTTATAACATTGTGAAGACAACGTGTTCCATCTCCAAGGTCGATCGCGCCGACTGTCGAGCGAGCGGTCAACACGATGTTGCCCGCTATCAACAGTCGCATTAGGTTAACCACACTAAAAATCTATTGTGAAACTCATAGGAATTTTTTTCTTGAAATGAATCAAAACCCGTAATAGCGTCACCAACGTTGGAAGGTGTCTAGATCAACTCTTGCCGAGAATGGATCCTGGAGAAGTGTTCTGTATACTATTCGTTTCGGGTATTTGTTCGAGACCACGCTCAAATTTCAGTATGCCCGATAACTGTTTTGAGCCCTGCATGTGCTCTGATATGGGCAGTCATAGTGCAATACACGTGCTTCGGCGTTCCAGCCTCGCCAGCTGCACGGTGCCTTACCATTGCGGATGGTATGATATTTCACGATTATCAGCCAAGAGTAATCGAATGTACAACATTGCCCATTTAATGGTCTCTTTACTTGATGGTGCGTGTAAAAGGTACGGCACTGATTTCTTTTAGCAGGCGATATCTCCCCGCCGAACTGACTGGAACGTAGGGCACAGTGCAGCTGACGAGGCTGGAAAACCGGAACACATGCATTGATAAGTGCCCATAACAGACCAAATTTATAGCTCAAAAATAATTATCAGACATATTGTGCGTACTGTTGTAAAGTTCTACATCTTTGAGCGCTTCAACTGATGTTCACTGAAAAGAAAGTAGATTACTTTCTATCATCACTTGAGATGTAGATTTTTTCGTTAAATATGTCTTGAATGTTGTTTTCGTTCCTCTTAACTCACGTTACTCAGTAAACTATTTAATACTTCAATGAACAGATGTAGTGGAGAAGTTGGCAATGGAACCACTCGCATTTCGGAATGAAGTAATAATCTACGCGGTTTCAAGGCCTTTTAGATGACCGTTTTTTTTTGAAAACATTAAGCGCTCCCAAATTCCTAGCTGTAACATGCCAGCATCAAGTTTTTCTAGTGGTGTGAAATCCAACTTTCATTATGGTATTTGCACTGAATGCTTGATGTTGGTGAGTGAACAACGAATATGGGCAATTAGGTCGCCAGTTGTTCAGTTGAATTGATCTTGACTAGACAAACCTTGAAGTAATGAAAACGTAAACACTGCCAATTTTCTGCTACCGCAACCACTGAGAAACAGTACTTCTGCGGTGTCTATAGACGGAGCAAGTTAATGACATTACTTTACCCATTTTGCCTGAACGAACAGTGTTCTATGGCGGAATCAAGTGCAGTCAAATGTGCGTTATATGTAAAGATTCCCATCTTAGTCCATGTATTTGGGCAGACTACGATTGGCACCGAGATCTACTCCTTTCTGAACGTCTGTTGATCGATTTCGCACGCGCCGTGCGACTTTCATGATTTGTGAAGTACTTTTATTCTTGCTCGTACAGCGCACTATTGAAACCTTTTCAACAATAGAGCGTAATTTCAAAATCGCCGAAAATTGCACTATCGAACAAGTATTATGATGCTCCAATGAATAACCACCAACAGAACTTAGCTGTGCACAAAGCACTCCGAGTGTGAAACAGGATTTTATTCTAACTGCTAGCGTACCTGAAAAGTTCTTTCTCACAAACCAACCTTATTCTTGAAGTTGCTGCGATTCAAGCTTTCGAATCATGTCAGAAATATTAGTGAAGAAGCTTCGTCCAGTGCAAGAGACCTTTGAAAATTAGCGTATTACTAACAACCTTAATCGTCAGGAAAGAGTTGGATATCTTTGCGCATTGGTCCTTACTGAAGGCAGTACGGTTAAAACATTGGTCCTTCTTTTTGTGACTAGAGAAAGCCTGCAATACGGCGGCGTTCAAGCTCGGAACATGAAAGCCACACTCGGGAGTAGCGCCGGTCTCTCTCGGAAGATATAGAGAAGCATATTCAACACAGCAGACTCCTAACCTCCTCTAAACGTACTTCCCAGTCACCTGTTTGCAGGATTCTGGCTAATTTAGCCAGTATTTATAATTATATAGAGGAGAGAGGGCCGTGGCCGAGTGCTGTGATAATCGCCGCGGTGCGGGGCTGATCCTCCTCTAACACTTTAAAAAGGATGTAAAATAAAGCTCGCCGCGTTGACCAATACCTGGTGGATGCGCCATGCAGTAGTCTTCAATTTTTTCTGCGTTCGAGATTATTAAATGCATATCTTGCCTTTACGATGACTCGCGGTAGCATCGCTGTATCGAGCACTGCTGCTTATCTTCCCAGACAAATCTGAGAGCAGTCTGGTACCAATTGAGCGACCCGTGAGTGGATGGATGTTTTGGTAAGCCATGAGCGCGAGATCAAACCAACGACCTTGTGTTCGACGTAGAGCACCTCTGACCACTGCGCCAGATGAGCTCGAACACAGTGCCAGCCTATTTTTAAGATTTCAAGGAGAAGAGCTCAATCACTTTCATAACATTCAAGGAGATGACGGAAAAAGAATTGAACGCTGGATTGCTGAGTTATGCACAGTGAAAAAATGAAAACAGTGAGGCGGATCGAATATAGTTAGAGTTAAGTTTACAAATTATATAAAAGTCGCCAAGTAAAATATCAAACTTTCATAACAGCATCAACATCCACGCGAAGAGAAAAGATTCGACATGGCGATATCATCATGCCAAAATTGTTTGGAGCTCTTTTCAAGGACGCCATGTAAACATTGGAATGAGCCAAGACTAGGTTGAAAATCAATTGCTAAGATTTTTACAATCTTCCCTTCGCTCAGGACACCGTTCTCATAGTACTGAGCATCAGTCAGAGACGGTAATGTTAACCCTACGACAACACCTTCAAAAACATCAGAAAGTGTTATAACTGAATTTCATGAAACGGCTTTTATGAGGAATGAAGTGGTTTCAATTACTTATTCACGCTTAACGAAATTCATTTATTGGGAGCTTCAATTAAGTTTATCTAGGCCGAAAGGTCAATATGATGAATGATTCAGCTAATTTGTTAAGCAAAAGAAAGCTAGCGGTTTGAAAAGCGTCTGAGAGCATTGCGGATGCAGTGAAAATAATGTATAGCACGCGGCTTTCTGCTCACTTTTACGACTCTGCGATTGTCTTGCCTTGGCATCTACTGATAAACCAATATTACTAGACCTGGTCACCACGTAAGTAGGATGAAAGACCACTAAAGGAAACTGAAGATGCAGTCATAAGGTTGATGTTAGGAGTATTCCTCATTTCGACTTTGGGATAAAAGGTCAAAATATCGAACGTACATCAGAATGCCTACCTCTTATGCTCTGTTGTCGCCACAAAACGCCCAGAAAAAAAAGATATAATGCTTGAGTAATCCCTACAATCAAAAGAACCCATTTTATCATTCGAGCACGCAGCAGAGAAGAGTGAAATTCTTGAAAGTTTCTGTTCGATTCATTTTACGATTAGCAGGTGGAAATCCGCATAAACTAGTTCTTCGGAACTTTGCAGACTCAGCACATTGCCTTCTTGAAAGCGTAGGAAGGATACTGTAGCATTACAGATCTTGCCCAGCAATCACTTAAAAGGACACAGAACGTCTGAACAAGGAATTACTAAACGCGGAAACACGGAACTGTCTATTCAGCTGAAAGCTCCACCTAAACATCACGAACGACGATTTTGGACTTATTTCTTCCAGAACAAGATAAAATTTGTCACTTTTCGTCTCTAAGAAATGTTCATAATACTTTTAAGATCAAAGAAACTTGTGCATTTCGTCACTCACTGCTGAAGTAGGATTGCCATGGTGAAATAGATGTTTACTAGAGCACTTGCCAATTCATTGTAGGTGCAGTTGTCTGTGGAAAGCTCTTCAAAGTGAGTCAATTGCAAATCCATTAAATCGACTGTTGCTAAATCTCGTAATAAACATTCAAAATAATTCCAAAAAAAGAATGTTTTAGCCTAAACGAGGTTGGTACGCCAGGGCCATGCACCGGCGTTTCGGAGGTTCGTCCTCCTCGTCAGTGACCCCCGCCCCACATTAAGCCTGCATTGTGGCAAGGAGGGAGGCGTATGTGGTATGTGGTGATGGCATAGTGTACGATACACTGGTCCATCACCATCAGTCGATGGTTTCGTCTGGTAGACCAAAACAAATACATTAAATCGACTGTTTCTAAAACCTCGTAATAAACATTCAAAATAATTAAAAAAAAAGAATGTTTTAGCCTAAACGAGGTTGGTACGCCAGTCCATTTCAATGTATGCTGCGCAGCATTTTGAGAACTGCGGAACGAGTGCTACCATTACCCAGTGACCAAAATGTCCGAATCTACTTGAATGTAGCTTGTTAATCCTGTGAGTGAAAAATATTAACATCAAAGATATGTTTTGGTAATTCAAAATGCGGAATATGATGTATTGCTCGCCTATCACAGGAAATCAGCGATTTACATCTCTCAGATGATTTTCTCAAAATATTCGCGGAATTCCGACTAATCACCAAGTAAGTTGTAACCGCTACGCAAACGAATGACAGTTCTCTATACGAAGAATACAATGAAGTTTCGTTGTGTCTGCACGTCGCGAAAATGACGCGAGAAATGTTGATGTTCCATTAACATTCACCATAAGACTCAGAATCATCTCACACGCAGTCTTAATAAACAGAAATTTCTTCACATCTAGATACATCAAAAACTTCATCAAAATGTAGAATTCCTGTGTCTCACGGCAAGGTCTGACGCCTTCGTGCAAGCATTTTGCCACAACAAAATTCTCGAATAATTTCTCTTTTGCCTGCTTGTACTGGTGGATTCTTGGTCCAGATTTCATTGCTCGTCGTGTCTAAGAGTTACTCAGTAGAATTTCGTAGTTCTTTGTTGCGAGTTGTGCCTCTAACATGCTGCCAAAGACATTTCATAGCAAATGTTATGTTTCCTTTTGTCAATCGATGTCTTTCTTTACAGATTTTGAGCAAATCGTACTTGTAATTAGCTTGTTTTGTAGGCTTTTAAATTTTTTTTACTTGGGAAAGCCGCAATTATATGGCGCAACACTGCAAATGAGATTGTGGGAATTCAATTTAAAGCGAGGCGCTTGAGAGCTTGACGTATTCACTAAAATTTCCTCTCACGTAATTTCCTTCACGTACCTTGTTCTCTTAGGAGCTAAATATAAACTTGACTTCACTGGCACATTTTCAAAGAATTTTATTCTGAATTAAGCAGGTTTGGATCCCCCTAAAGCTCTTGGAAAAGTCGAAGACGTCCGACACCGACGTCATCCACGTATAAGTACTGAGTGCCAACCTCTCTGCTGTCTTGTGAACGGTCTGATATTACCTGTATCATCTGTAGTCCCGTTGACTGTCGAGTGACTCGAGCGGGTACCAGCAACTCTTTCATTTTCCCTATCGCGTGCACGAGTAGCCCAATGGTCCCTCGCTTTAGGGATTCTCTGAGCATCATATTCTTCTTCTTCGTTCTGATATAAAGAGTGAAAAATTTGCTTTCATCTTAGTTTAGACTTAATAATGTAAAGTGGTGTGCAAAAACATTTGCGTCAACAGGGATTCAAACCCAGATCTCACTCTTTCCGGGAGCGCGTGCTGAGCAGTTGCACTACCGACGCTCGTTTTGCACACCGCTCTTTTTTACGCTACAACGCATTATCTGTCAACAAGTAACCGTCACGGTCTGGCGGCACAGCCACTATCGGCATTGAACCCACTAGAGTGACAGCTGGGCTCGAATCCTTGCTGACGCAAGTGTTTTTGCACACCACTATACATTATTGGGTTTATTGTAAGATCATACCACCGCAAGAGGCGGTCAAATGAATGAATTCCGAATGATTAGCTTAGACTGTTTTCTCAGGCATTTAGAGACTGAATGGGAATTCTTACTAACCCGGTCAGACATCCTATAGATCACGTCACAATTTCTTTTCTAGCTGCAATCACGGTGGTGTTGGGATGTGGAGTGGCGCCTACAGGTCAAGGTAAACTGAACTGAAGATTGTATGCACTAGACTTATTTTACCTATAAGCAAGGCTAGGATCTTTGATGCGAATGCATTCATCTAAAACATGTTTGTTGTTGAGAGCTATTTAAATCTGAGACTATCGATAAAAGTGCTTTGAATCTTGGATGAGAATAGAAGCAAGCCCCAAAAACTTTTCAAATCGTAGTCTAGGTTTTGACTGATCCCCACAAAACTACGAAGTTTTGTTGAAGGGAGCACTCGGACTTTTAATGTCACTGGCTTCACAACTCTACCTGTTGCCATGGTTCATACTGATCAGTCGGAAGTTTTTGCTCAAGTTGCTGGCATTTCAACTAGCAAGCGGCAAGCTCAGACATTTGTGAACAGCTTGTATTGGAAACGGTGAGTTGTTACTTTTAATTAAAACTATTATTTGTTGCAAATATTGAGGAAGCAAAGCACAAGAGCCGTTGTCTCTTTTAACCAACTACTTATAAAAAAGCAATCTCAGGCAAACTCTATCAACAAGTGAAAGACTTTGTTTTGAGTTCATTGTTGTTCTTGAAAGCCAAGGACGTAGCGCACTCCTACCTGAGGAGGCAATCTCGGCCATTTTGCGTCAACTTGCTGTTAACGTCATCTACGAACCATTGTCATGCCAGAAAGTCTTCCCAGATCTAACTAAAAACAATATGAGTAGGTTATCTATATCGAAAATCTATTTGAGAACCAACCAAACTTCAGTGGTCTATTCTATTTGACCCGTCCCCCTTTCTTTCACCGCGTGAGTCCCAGTACATCTAGCATTCGGTCCGTTTCTCAACAAACGATTGCTTGAGGATTTCATCTGCTTCAGAACGTCGCAAAGCTGGTCAAGCAGATCCTATTGCAATTTCGAGGGTGGATAGGCTAGCACGTTCTTTGAGGCGTTTATTGATCGATTGCCAGGAGAGCGCTGAGGATCAATCAGCTCGAATCATACTAACCACTTGGACACCGACCCTCTCTCGCCTCCATTAGAAATTCAGCAGAAATCACAAAATTAGAACAATGTTGATTGTTTTCCGAAAAACATCCAGTTTCGGTGAAATCAAGGAGATTGACCTGTAATCTGCAAACGACCATCATAGTGGAACTGTTATTGAAACCTCCAAGATAGATTTTAATAAAACAAGTTTTGAATGAATTTTCCTAGGACTGACATGGTATTCGATGTGTCATCTAATGGTGTGCAGTATTTCAAAGAAGAAAAAACCAGTGCTCAAAATTCTTTTTGGCTTTATCCAATACCTCATTGTGATACAAGGCGTTTTTCAAGGAATCAGGAATAGTTTTTTTACAGTTATGGAAAATTTGAAAGAAACTGTATCATTGCTGGTGGCAATACGGTGACAGGAACTTGCAGAAAAATTGGTGGGATGATGATGTGTAAGCCACCTATGACGACTATAGCTGCCATTCCACCACAGCACTTGTCAATTTCAGGAACTGTCTCGGTCTGAATCGCTTATTTTTTGTATTCAACAACGTTCTGTAGAGAAATATACCTATGCAGACCACAAACATCATCATGGCTAATTGGTCGAGACAGATGTGGCAAAATGTAGTGAACAGAGCGGCTCGAATGTTGACATCGGGTTCGTTTAAGTCGCACTTCTTCGCCGCAGTTGCCACAGTCAGCTGAAACTGAAATTGGACTGTGATGTGTCTGAGACAAACATTTCTATTTGACCGATATTTGTTGTAGCAATGACAACAGCAATAAACTCACAAGCCACATGGGTGTTCATTAGTCAGAAGTAACGCATAATTATATCAAAGTGTATGGTTCGATGATTTTTCTTTCACTGCCTTCTAGATAAGTAGCAGAGGAATCTGCAAATGACTAACCACATGAAGAATATAACGTAACACTTTTACCGTTAGTAAAACTTAATAAGAAGATCTTTCCATGAACCAAGCACACTAATAGAATCAGCATTTCGCACGTTGTCGAGTGATTGTAGAACATAGTTAATGGGTGTTCTCAGAAGTTTTGGCACAGAGAAATAAGCAATAAATCTTATAATATACATAGATTACTGGTTACCATTCAATAGCCCGAATCTCAACTATTTTGTTGCTAAGACTGGTTTACGAAGAGCTATTACACTGTTTTTGTTATATTCACTTTTATATATCTTTTTAAATAAGTACATATATATAGCGCTGTTAGAGCTAAATGTATTCGTATTTTGCACTCAAAGTGGTTTGTTCATTCCTTGAGCTTTAGAGCGGGTTTATTTGGCACTGTATAACAAAAAAATTTGCACCTAAAGAACGATACAACAAAGCCTCTTTTACAATTGGTATACAAAATCTAGAAATTTTCCAGGAAAAGGGAAAAAAATTTCTAGACTAGGCAAAAAAATTGCGTGGCTCCCGACTAACGGCCATTTTTCGAGGTTGTAGTTATAACCGGTGCACACAACGTCTCTCAATAAGAAGTTTTTTTCCATTTCTGCAAAATTTTCTAGGTTCTCTGTATAAGAATTGTAGAAAAGACCGCTATAAAGTTATATAGATAGGAACTTTTTAAACTTCACATTGCCAAATAACCCACTTTAAAGTTTAAGCGATGAGCTATTCACTTTGAAGACAAACATGATTTCCTTTTTGCTTTAACACCGATCTATATAGACCGTTTCAAGAAGCAGTTTCAGAATCAAATTTGTCCAGATTCGGGCTATTGAATGACAACTAGTAATCCAAGTATGGTGCTGAATTTTGTGTATATTGCTTAAATGTCAAAATTATGGGAAGACCATGCGAAACATGTTGTGTAACACCTGAATAAATCTTCTTTTCCTGAAAGATGTTTTTTTTTTCATTGAAACACAAGAGATTTCTCGTTACATGAGCGTTGTTTTTGCTGAAATAATGAAGCCTATAAATGCCTTTACAATGATGTCTCATTATTCCATAATAAAAATTTTCCTTATAACTCAACTTATCAGATAAGTTTCCTTCGCAACGTTCATTACGTGTTTGGAAACCTGAATCCTTGGCTGGAACCCAATTATAAAGCAATCTATTGCGAGGAATCACTGCCCATAGAGGTAGCAGTTGAAACCTGAAGAAGATCTGAAATGGAATTTCTTGCACACAGCGCACACAATGACCGCACATAGCGCAGTGCTAAGAGGTACCCATCAATAAGCACTCTTAGTCGTTTCAACGCCATGCGCTGGTCAAGTGTTTCATCGCTTTCTGGTCACCAAATTGGTATCGAATCCCTTTGAGAAGAGAGCAAAAGTTTAGATATATCATTAAGTCACTATTCATGACAGCCATCTCTGGCTCAAATATATGGAACTAGCGAAATATTGATTCCAGCACTGAGTTTGGTTCATGAAAAGAATTTATTATGCTTCATAGCGATAAAAGAATCACGTATGGAATCAAAAATTCTTTTTTCCAGCTCATGGCGGATTTTGTGGTTTTACAAAGTAAGATCCAAAAACCTCTGCTATCGACCGCTCTTTCACAGACTCGATCAAAACGATTTAATCTGATAAGGATATGACATGGTTTAAGCCGATAAATCTAGTGTTATATAGGCGCCTATTTCGTCTTATTCATTAGTATACTCATCAATAGCACTCTCCCCCGGTTCCGTCGATCGATAGCAGAGGTATGATTTATTATAAAAGCAGCAAGCTCGACTGCCGGTCACCACAAGGTCAGGTAGTGCCATCATCTGATTTGTGGTGATTTAATTCTCGGCGTCGAGTCATTTAGAGGATTATTTAGCCTCAATGGATCGACGGAACCGAGGGAGGATGCTACTGATGAGTTCTAATAGGACGAGATAGGCGCCTATATAGCGTTAGACCTGTCGGCTCAAAACATTTCATATCCTCATAAGATTTTAATTTTAAACAAACTCTGCCTACACGAGGAGATATTTGAACATCGGTGAAGACTCCTTGAGTGTGTTTTTGGTAAGAAGAACGCAGATTTGTCCTGAAAATCTCCGCTTTTCATTGCAAATTGTGTGGAATACTATTGTTGTCTGTGAATAAGAATTGTGTATTCATTTTTTTATTCGTAATCGAGAAAGTGTTTATATTAGACTATGGGTTACTAAAACAATTTTCGATAACTTGACAAACTGAAATTTTATTACTGTTTTTCTTGTAAAAAAACTTTGATACAATGATTCAAGAACGCAAAGAAGGTAGTTACTCGTTAGCTTGAGAAATGGTAATTCAAGCTTTAGCTTGATTTTTTTTTTACACCCTTTATAGTGCACACCAGAAAAAAGAGAAAAACGCTTCACACTTTCGGGATAGTCAGCTAGCTACTTGAAACACGAAGCGGGTTCAGTAATTCCTTATTTTCTTCTCAAGAACGGCACGACATTTTACTTTAATACCTATTCAATGAGCCGACGCTTCGGCATTTCACCCTCTTTCAGAGCCTTAAAAGATCAACTTCTTTACAATCCATCAGTCAAAGAGGTCCATTGCTCTTCTGAAAAACAAAATCACCGGACCTAGATTTCAATCGCACCAAGCACAAAATCAGCTTTTGACATAAACACCGCTTTCATATGTCTTCCACTAAATAATTCAAGTGGAGATTACCGCAAAGAGATCACATGGACTCGTAATGCATCACACCCGTCAAAACAACTGTGTTATGTACTGGTTCATATCGCGACTGATTGGGAGGCATTTTTCCCATGGTTTCTAGTTCATTGATCGTTTGAATCCAAACCAATCGCCTTTTGTTCTGATGTTATATGCTCCTGCGCAAATATGGTGACTTCTCCGTCAAAATTTACTCCGCTATGCGTCTGTTCCCTATGCGTGCCGAGCGAGGTGTTTGGTTTAAAGTTACGTTTGTCACTTAGGTGTTTCTATGTGCGGATCAAGAGTGGCCTATCCGTTTTGCCAATATCTTTTCCTCCAGCTGTGCAAGAAATTGGGCAAATTGTGCCCAGACTGATGAAATCACCAGCTCTGTCGTTAAGGCATATTTGGCATTGTTTCGATGTACAGTGACGGTCATATAAGCTGTTCTGAACTAGTTGCTCCCTTAGAGTATTCAGTGATATTAGCGACCGTCGCTTCTCTAATACTGTTCTTTTCAGACAACGTTTTATAACTGTACTCATTTCATTGATGGGTAAGGTGCATTACGAGCCCATGTGATCTCCTTCCGGTGATCTCGACTTGAGTCATTCAATAGAAGACTTATTAAAAGCGGTGAGTATCTTCAAAGTTAATTTTGTCCTTGATGCGATTCAAATCTGGGTCTAGTGAGTTCTTGCAAAAGCAATGGAGGTGTTTGATTAATTAGATCATGGACAACCTGATTTTTCCAGGCTCTGAAGAAGGCGAGAGTGCCGAAACGTCAGCTGCTTGAATAAACATTATTGGGTACTTTACTTTGTATTCCGAATGTTATATTATAACGACGCTCAAATTCAATATATCTCATATTTATTGTTTTAGTCAACATGTCATGTGGTCTGTGAATGAGCTCTTGTACATCCCGACTACACGTGTTTCGACCTTAAAATTCGTCAGTCGGGCAAAACCCTTGGCCTTCAGCTAATCCTTTCGAAAGTTTCTTCTCTCTCTGTAAAGAGGTGAGCAAAGTGACAAATCATAAAATCGGCTACTTTCGACACTCGATTGCTCTTGGCCTGTATTAATCTGACATTATAGAAAGAGTTCTGCACTACTGACGATACTGTAAGGTCGAACCACGTGTATCGGCTTTTCACAGATCACATGATATGCTAACTCAAATAATAAATATGAAATAAATACTTTACCGCTGTCTCGAGCCTGTTTGAGGCAATAGGTGAGGACGTACTTTTCGCTTTTGTGAAGCTTTTTGATAGTCGCTCAATAGCTCAAATCAGGTGAATTCCAACAGTATATCTTATTTCCAATAATTTGTTTTCAGCGTTGTAGCAATCGCAATAATCTTTGTTCCACATAGAAGGATTCCTCGCCGGACAGAAGTTTTTTTTTATAATCGAACTCTGATCATTAGATAGAACAAATCTTGGTGATTCAATTTTTGGTTTTCGAAGCGATTTTTTCTAGAGTGCCGTAGAAGTCGAAAGAAAATTAATTTTTGCGCTCGGTGAGCACTTCTTGTCTGCTAAAATGTGTCTAATGCAATATCAAATCGCGACACGATCACTTGGGAATTTTTTGATGAAATCAGGGCTTTTTTCTGAAACTCGAAATTTTGCCTATACTCTCATAGGCTTTCTTTTTAAAAAAAAAAGATTTGTTGAAAATAGTTTGATGTGTTTTAAGGATTGACGAGCACACACTAAAATACGGATCACTTTTGGAAGGTTAGAAAACATTAATTCGAGATTGATTTGAAAAATGATTTGAAATGCATTCGAGAATGATTTGAGAAAGTAGTCATAGTCCGCGATTGTTCTGTGGTTCAGTTCTGAGCACTACTCTTGCAGGCAATAGGGAAAAATGGAAGTGCTGCTGGTACCCACTCGAGTCACTCGACGATCAACAAGACCACAAGTGAGAGGTGGCAGGTGATATTGACTCTATTGCGGCACCTATGCTTGTAGCATCGCCATGCAAGTTGTAAACAAAGCTAAAGCCTCATTCAATGTCTTTCTCGTACAGACGTTTGGATTAGTAATACGCCATGCTTTTGTAAGAGCACGACGGATTCTCTTACAGTGGTGGTGAGGCAAAAATGCTCATGATTAAGTGGACCTTATGAGAAGCAGAAGTGAGGTGAGCAGAAGGGAGAAGGGAGACTGCTGAGATAGCTCTTTGACTTTCTACCTATATTGCGAAATCCCATCCACATACAAGTAATGCGTGATGGCAATGGTGCCATCGCTGTAGTGCGCGGCAGCTAATTTTGTTTCAGCTGCTACAGCTCACCAAGAAGTTTTTTAAAAAACCAAATACTTCATCGGAAGATCCTTGGATGCTTACTAAAAGTCCAAGGAAAAACGCTCTATCGAGCGAAAAATTGCGCCGAACTGCCACAAGTGTGAAACATAATTTTATTTTGGCTGTTACAGTGCAAAACGTTTTCTTCAGAATGCAGGCGTATTGTTGAAATCGTTTAAATTGAAATTATCCAATAAGCTGCAGAGCCATTTGAAAAGTTAAGAGAACTTCTTGCTTTTAAAGAGTGTAGTTAACAGCGAAAATGCAATGTGTGAAGCCCAATCTTCACGTAAACATCACACAGCTATACAAAGTCTGATTATATAAACTAAGTCAACCATTAAAATTGGTCAGATTTTCTTAACTAATGATCAAAATTGATTATAAAAAAAGTTCTATCTGATCAGAACTGTTCGAATGTGAAACATAATTGCTTTTTGACTATTACAGCGCCAATAACAAGCCATACAGAATATAGCATTTGATTTACTTGATTTCAGTTATCGGACGACTACATCAACATTTTACAACATCAAAAATACGTTATGACCGAAGGGCTCATGCAGGGTCGAAATAACGAAAAAGTACCGGTTATTATAAACACTTTGTGTTTGGTTTATAAAGGAAATAGGAAATTCCCGAAGCATGGCGATGTTAATAGATAGTCGGCCTTGAGAATTGTGAACGTCGACAGTGATTGTGTTTGTTGTCAATCAGTTACTCATGTTGCATATTATAGTCCAACTTAAATCTCTCGTGCTACGTTTTCTCACTAAAACGCTCGTTACTTTTTAGGATGATTTGATACCGAGTTCTCTTCAACTTGTGCACTGTAATGTGCATCGTTTACGTTCCTGCATGCTTCAGAATAGAGAATCTTTGCATACTTTTCATATGTCTACTCGTGAATTCCAATGCAAGTATCGTAAGCATGACATAAAGAACAAAAGGATAAAGCCGAGCCTCTGATCGATCTTTGAGGGATGCACCATGCATTTGTCTTGCATTTTCAACTTCGTTCGAGATGATTGAATGCATAGTCAGTGCTGCCTACCCTTCGAGACAGGCGTGGTACCAATTTACCGACCCCGGAAGAATGGATGGCCTGGTGAGCCATGATTGTGAGATCGACCATCGATCTTGTGTGCTACGTAAGCACCTCTAACCACTTCACATGCGCTTTTGGGCATAATATGTCTCTCAAAAAAACAGTTTTTTATATGTTGCAGCGACTTTTTATTATTACTTCGGACTTATCAGAAGAGATAAGGCATCTTTCGAAAAGTGCCTCTTAGGTAAATCTAATAGGAAAATAGGTGACGGCTACGGTAATCTGTTGCTATACTTACAACCCCTAATACCGGGTTGCCTCCTTCCTTCGCATTTCAACAGTTTGCTAAATTAGTTGCCAATTATTCAAAGAAATCATTTAATCAACAAGCATAGTCATCACCATGATCCAATAGTATGCAGCCATTTGCTGGGCAAAGATTGAACGCCTTCTCTCTCAGAAAGAATGAGGCTAGAGGTGAAAGAAGTTAGTAAGGTCATTTCTGAACTGGTTGTAACCTTAAAACCTTTCCTCTCACACATGCTTTTTCAGAGTGCGGAGTAGTTTGATCGTCCGATGGATTAATATCAATGCTAAACGGCGGATGTGATACAATGGTCAGCAGTTTCTTCGAAATTTGGCGAGCCGACTTTGTATTGTGAGATCGAGTGCTATTCTGAGAAGCGGTGACGTTGAGTAGTATAGAACGCTTTCTCTTGAAGTGCTGCGGCCAGCTTCCTGATTTGTCCACCGTGAACGTTTGCGTTGATTGAGTACTCATTGTCGAGCGATTTCCCAAAACCCTGCCAATTCCAGAAATATATGTAGAGTTAAAGTAAAAGGAAAATAGCTCAAATCTACAGTGAATGTGTAGCAACAATATATAAAACGTTGTTTTGATGGGTGAGATGTATTGTGAGATCCTGTGATCCCTGCGTGGTAGTCTCAGCTGAATATTTCATCGTAAGACTCACAAAAAAAAAACACTGAGTATGTTCAAGGTTCATTTTGCGCTCGATGTGATTGAAATTTGGGTCTGGTGATCTTTCTAGAAGAGTAATTTAGGTGTTTGGCTGATTGGATTGTAAACAATCTGATCTTTCCACAAAAACTGCCGGAAGGTCAGCTTTTTGAATGAGTAGTGTTATAAAACTTTGTGTCTGGTTCAAGAATATAATAAGGAGTCACTAAAGCAATATTCCTAAAGGGGTCATAGAGCAACTCAAAAATATAGGATGCAGGAAAAGTTCTGTCAATTTTTGTTTTGTTGATTTCGGCATCGAAATAATATTTTTTACAGTTGTGATAATATTACTGATTTGTTTATTCAATTTTGATCTAGAATATGTTTCATTTATTCTATTTTTAATTGTGTTCAAGTTATGGATCGTAAAATGAGCGTATCACAGTAGTTGACTTGCACAAGACGGGAGAAAATGGCCGAGATTTTGAAATCTACTGTTGAACCACGAGCTTGAATTTTGGTCACTGCAATTTCAAAAGATTTTATCACCTGAGTTGTGATTTTCAGTCGCCGATTTCTTTATATATAGGGGTCAATCCGCGTAAGGGATTGTCTCAATCAAAAGGCACCGTGGTGTTGATGAGCCTGGATTGGCCAAACAACAGCTGTCTAGTTTTGCATGAGTGCCATAGCAAACCTCAGAAAGGTTCAAAACATCTTATCAAATCATCTTCAACTAACTCTTGTGACGATTGGTGAGGCAAAAACGGGAGCAGTTTTCGAACCTTAAACAATTTTTTTTCGCATTTTGATCTGTACCTTTTCACATTTCAAAATAGCACAGAGTTGGAGTCTATCTCAGTTCACACTTCAGTGTATTTAGTTCAGTACTCTGACTAATGATCACCCACAGGATGCGTCAATATATCGTTTTGTGTGAATGTCGGTTAAATGCAGTGTTTGTCTCAAATACATCACTATTCAATTTCAGCTTCCACTGACAGTGACTGATGCCGAGATAAAGTTTGATCCAAATGGACCCGATGCCAACATTTAAACCGCTCTATTCACTACATTCAACACATTGCTTTCAACCTATTGAACATGATGATGTTTCTGGTCTGTACAGGTATCTCCTCACCATAACAACTATGTATAAAAGGTGATGAAATTTTAACCGAGATAGTTCCTGATGTTGTTAAATGTTCACTGGGAATCGCCGCTATTACCGCCACTTTCTTGTCTGGTGGCATTACATACCTTTTTTGGCTGTTCGCTAGTACAGATTGCCGTCACTGTGTTGCCGACGATTATGCAGGCTCTTTTCATCATGCTTCATCATCATGCATCATCATCACAAAACATTGGCTGGTATCATTCAGTGGTTCCAGCGACTCAACCGGTCGGATGGTGCTACATGATATCAAGGGCCATTCACTTCTGCTGAAGCAGTTTAGGGATCAGATACGAGGGGAACTCAAATTTCACTTTGCGAAATATTTCTCAGAGATCGTCAGTTGTGTGTATTACTCTGTTGCTTTGAGAGTCATTTTCTCAGGGTAGTGTAGGTAAGAAGTTGTAATGTGAAGCTTCATGCCTCCATGTAAAAGCCACTACAGATGTAGTTTGTAGAAGGAAAACTTTATCTCAGTTTGAGTTTGTCGCCGAAATTACTCGACTAGGAATAAAATGATTCTGTTTTGTGTATTCTGTGCTCGAGAAATCGAAAAACGCCGTCAGCGCTGCCAAATGGAGTTGAATGAGCAATCTTTTCAGCAGTTCAGCAATGCAGTGATTCCGTTTTCTGGCAGTTCCCGCATCGCAGCATAATAGTTTTGTAGCACTTCCGCGTTTTTTAGGTAACTTGTTAGGCAAAAAACAGCATTTGACCAAAACAGTATGCTACAAGCAATTTCGCTGCAAGATTTTCTTTCTGAATTCATGCGACAAGATATACAGCAAATTTCTGGCCAATGGAGAAAGGGGCAACTAACCTTTCCACGAACACTCTCACTTCAAAAGCAGAAGCATGACCCCGATAGTTTTACATTGGTTAGTCTAAGCGATGACTTTTAATTTGGCACATATTTTGGAATCTATCTTCATTAAACTTCAAGGCACCTAATCAATATTTTTTCAGAGTTCCACTTTGACATTTTATTAATCCGTTCTCACAGTATTTTTTTTCACTGTTCAGATTCCAGTACTTCTAGTTTTAAATTCGTTTATTTGTCTTCTTCTTGAACGACGCAGAATACTGACTGAGCGAATCTCCATGCAACCTCGAGGATAGCTTGGCTATGGCGTTCCATAAGACGTTGTTGTAGACTGCCGGAAATGGTCGAGGATGGAGCCCGACTCCACGAAGGCAACAACGAGCATCACAATCACTCGGCCACGGCACCCTTTTTCAGAGTATCGAGAAAGTACAAAGTCTTTGAATGAGAATCTTTTAGTTACGTTCCCGCACTTGCGTTTTCTTCAGAGCAGGAATGCTTTATGTCGCTGACATCCATTCACTTCTGTTATATAGGCCTCCGTAGCCGCATCGAGTCAATTCCAATACAGTGGGGCACCGCTTAGACAGCATCCTCATTTTTAGTGCTCCTTTGTAGGGAACGTTCTGGAGTGCTATGTCCTTACGTAACTCGGTCTAATTGAAAGAGATACTTGTTCTAAGTAAACACCAAAATATTGCACCAAGGGTTGCTAACGCCTGGTTTCTTTGAAAAAGATAGTCATACTGATGCCAACCCGTCATTATTTATGATTGGCTTATCACCAATTATTTTTAGGAAGACCAAAAGTCAATAGGTTCTAGCATGGTTACTGGACCTCAATAGCTTTCCAGATGTTGCAACACATTTTAGCCTTCGTCAAACCAGCAATTTTTAAATCGCCTACGTGACGAATCATGTGATGGTACTTGAGCCATGACGACATTCGAAGTTCCCACTCGTTTTATCTCGTCGAATGATTGCTCTTTGAAAAGTCATCGTCAGAGTTCTATATAATACCATAGCCCGATAGGTATTCATAGCCTATTACCTCAGCAGGCGAGGTTTTATTGAAATAGTTCTCAGATTGTCCATTATCCAAAATATTTGGAAAAATTTCGCGATACGAAAAGGTTGGTCAAGAGCAGAGACTAACCCCAAGTTTATTATTATCACTATGTTCAAAGGGAGCTCCAAAAACCGATTTTCAGTCACTACTTTGATGCAGATATTGCTCCAATCAATGCTTTCAAAACCTCGCTATAATACTCAGGTAAGTTTATGAGAATGTTTTAGAATTCCTTTTCGAGGTTGATACGTCAACTGGTGACGTACGTCTTGATAACATCGCCCGCTCTATCACGACCACATGCCCCACACTGAACCTACTTTATAACTGGAGAGAAGTCATGGCGATAGCACGTGATGATGTGTAATCACCATTATTCCAGTCGGAGGATCTAATGAAGAGGCGACACCGCCGAAACGTAAGCCACTGATGTACCAATCTCGAAAAGGCAAGGATGGTTTAATTGTCTGTTATCAATTTGTCACTCCCATATCGTCCCTTCTAATGCCGCATGGACGTTTTTGAAGGATGGCAATGAATAATTCTGGCTTTTGTGGAATGAAGATATTTTGGTCGTTAAAATCTTCATTAGCTCACGAAGCACAACAATGCACCGAGTAGGGAAGTCCTGTTACCCAGGGCCTCTGTAATCGCTTTTGTTCAAAGGCTTTCTTCAGATCGATGAAAGTGAGACAGAGTGGTTGTTTGTACTCTCGGGAACTTCAATGAGTGACTGATGAGTTCCACGATATGATATATGATCATGTTAGTGATATGATACATATTTATTGACTGTAAACGTAAGTGGAGTGAGAGAAGAAAAGTAAACACCAAAGACCTACTGTTACACATCGTGGAAAAAGATCAAACTATCAGCCTTCTTAACGATGACATGCATCACCAACCACTCGCCACTACGGACGAGTCGCCGCATAGGGCGCGGAGCCGTTGGCGCATCTCAGGCAGTATTACAGTGGGTTAATAAAGTCTACTGTGGCTAGAATATTGATTTTCAGGTTCAAATCAACATTCCATTTCGGTCGAGCAAGAGTTATATAGGGCTCATCCTGCCATCAATGTGCCTACAGCTCAAATTCGACTAACGATTGAATTAAGTTGAGAATCAATAATTCAATACATAGAATTCAAATGATAATAAAGAAAAAGATTGAAAATGGTCAAATCTTAGGAACTAGGTTGCAGTAACAGATGTCAGATATAACACCTTAAGCTCAAAGTTTCACCTAAATATATGTGATGAAATAGAACGTAAAGTTATCGCATCGAATTGGCTTCACTTGCATAATACATTTCCGGACAAAATTTGGGAACGTTGAATGAATGTGATGATGGAATTCATAGTGCTTTAATAACGAAGCAATGGTAGCGATAAGAATAATCACGATCACGTTATCCAAAAATCACAGTAAACAACAACCTCAGGGCGCAAAAGGCTAGTTCGGTGAATTAAAAAGCTTCAAACTTATGAATTAAAAAGTATCTAACCATTGCTTTCAAACGATCGAAAAAACTGTGAAGGTAGGAAATGGAATATGCTTTCAGAAATGAACAACATAAATCACATCGATCAGCACATGGCTGATGCTCTAATGTTTCCTGCACATATTTTGTAATGCTGATAACGTGAACTGCCTATCTCTAATTAGATCACGTTTGAAAAGATCTTTCTCGTGCTTTTTTTGTCTATGGTTACGCGACTTGTCCGAAAGCTGATCTTAGGGTGCAATGCCGAGAAATAAACTTGTCTGAAAGGGTCATTCTCATGCAGAGAATGGTTTTCCTGTTTTGACCACTCCTGCATAGAACTCCCTTTGACTAGTTACTTAATTGATATGCCTACAATGACCACTTTTCATAGGACGGCATAGGAAGCCAATAACTCCATGTATTCCGATAACAGCTGATAGCTATCAGCTAACACTAGATCCAAAACGAATCTTTTTTGTAGTATTATAGCGTGTCTGTCTTATTTATAATCTAATCGAGCCAAGTAAGCAGTCCACAAATGGTCGTCATTGCGATTTGGGTCTTCGTTGAGTCTAAGTCAGCAAAGGGGAAAGAATCAACAATTCGAGTGATAAAACCACTTAAGAGAAACAGTGAAAAGACTGTCCTCCATTTTATAATGACCAGTGGCTACGGAATCAGCTCGCCTAGGAATCAGCTGACATTTTCCTAAAACGCATTGTTGAAAAGTTCTCAAGCCCGTCCACACAGTCTGTGGCGATTAAGTTACTAACTGATTAGAAAAAACGAAGAAAATCAGAGATTTTTTGTATGAGGTATGGACTAATCCAAAGTGTTTAATTATAGAATGTATGTAGAACTATAATTGCAACACGATTGCAAACGTAATGAAGAGAACATTCAAGCAGCGTGGGAACAACTAAAGCTCTTCGGTTCTCTTATTCCCAAAGGCCTTTCATGAGACTTGTAGCAATTCCACAGGAAGATCGCTAATCTACAAGATTCAAACTCCTTTCGCCCTTTTTCACATATTGATTAAGGTGGATATGGGGGAAAGATCTTCACAGACAAACGAGTGTTTCGATTAACCAGTACTACTTACGCTCTGGCTACCTTTTTATGTTCACTACTCAACGTCTACAACGGATATGGGAAGTGAAACCGATTTTGTTCCTATATTTTCGTAGCGGTGCAAGATATGCATGCCGCATGTGAAATGCAATAGATCCTCTCATTATTATTTGAGCCAACATGTCATGTGGTTTGGTAAAGGCTCTTACACAGCCCGAGACACGTGTTTCGTCTTATAGACTCATCAGCCGGGCAGAACCCGTAGTCTGTCAATCTTTTCATAGTCAGTTCTCTCGGGAGCGTCACACTCCTTATATATAGTTATCGACGACCTACGCTTTACACTCTATGTCAGGTGAAACATCCACCTAACACAGAGTGTTTTCGCACTCGATTGCTAGCTGGCTGGTATTTTATCATATTATACCTTTCCTTCGAGTGCTTTATTAAGACCACGCTCTAATTTCAATAGATCCTTTCATTATTATTTGAGCCAACATGTCATGTGGTCTGGTAAAGGCTGATGAGTCTATAAGGACGAAAGACGTGTCTCGGGCTGTACAAGAGCCTTTACCAGACCACATGACATGTTGGCTCAAATAATAATGAAAGGATCTATTGAAATTAGAGCGTGGTCTTAATAAAGCACTCGAAGGAAAGGTGAAATGCAATATTTATTTCAACGTTGCAGCGCAACAAATGTATTTTTTGGCAAATCAAAACACTGACAAGTTCTTCGATATTCGTGCTACTAAACAAGCACTGAACTTTTTGGGGGAACCCTTGTTAAGCGAAAAATGGATGAGTGTGAAATAAAACTATATTTATACCGTTACAACGTAATATAAAAACGTAGAAAATAGAACGCACCGTCAAATTCTCGAGATTTAAGCTGTCAAATGATTACTAAAATGCTAGAAAGAGCAGAAATTACGTTGGGAAAGTACCGACTTCTTTAGAGACACATATTTCTGGCATATAGTTTTACAGATGCCAATGTCCTAAGCCTTTTACACAAACACAATTGTCCCTCCACGCTCGGAATTCTTCGAATGCCTAAAAGTTTCCAACTTTTTCTTACATACTTCACCTCCCCGTAATTGAAAAAAAAGCGAGTGAATATATAAACTTAATTATATCTGGTAATCATTATTTAAGCCACGCATGTCAGTGGTCTGTCAATGAGGGCTGACTTATAGAGCCCAATACACGTGTTTCGATCTTGCGATCTCGTCAGTCGGGCATATGAATATACTAGCCACGAGCATTCGAGTGTGCAACACTCTGTGTTCGGTGAGTTTTTTACTGGACATAGAGTGTAAATCGTACGTCGTCGCTAACTCTTATTGTGGGGACTGGAGCACCCACAGAGATTAGCAAAGGACGAGAAAGGGCAACTGCCCGACTGACGAGATTGCAAGATCGAAACACGTGTATCGGGCTCTATAAGTCAGCCCTCATTGACAGACCACTGACATGCGTGGCTCAAATAATGATTACCAGGCGTATTGAAATTTGAGCTGTGGTCTTAAGAAAACACTCGAAACAAAAAAAAAAAACTTAATTATAGTTAGAGTTATCGTTGAACTCTTATCGAGCAACAACTTGCATCATCATTTTTTGACAAATTATGCAATGTTTTCCAATTTATTAACCTCGATAACTTTTGGGCCTTGCAAAAACTGGAGTTGATCAAAACTTAAGATAATTGTTGTGACACTCTTTGTACAATTCAATACAATTGATTGACTGCTAAAATCAGTACGAGTGTGTACTAAACCAGCGTTTTCCTCTATTGACGCCACAATATCTAAACCAAGAGCACATATGAGAGTATGAGAATTTTTGTATCAAGGTAATAAAAACTTTGAAAATTTTCTCGAAACGCGAAATAGCCTTAATGAAACTGCCAACTTTGCGCACAGCTGCGCAATTTGCTCTTCATGCATTGATTTCTATATTCATTCATTATGGGTTAGACGAACAATAATCATAAATGTTGATAATTGAATGTTATTACTACTCACTGCTTCTGAGTGCTACTAAAAGACGGTTTTGTTTCTGAAAACCGTAGCTCGAACTTAGCATTATGTATTTTTTTCACACAAACAAAATCTCATGTGTTACGCCTTCTCGAAAGCGTGAAAATATCAGATTACCCATGGCTTAGCCGGCCAAAAACCTCAGTTACTTCATTAAAAAAAGCACTAGAAGTAAATTTCAACTGCATCAAGCGCTAAACAATTTTTAACAAGCTCGTCGCTCTTTCTAAATGGACCATATTCTAAGTAAAGGACCGATAAATGCAGAAAACACATGGATTCGTTCTGCACCTTCCAAATCAAATAACTGTCAAAAAGGAAAATAAATAAAGGAAATAAAGGTCAAACAACTGTTATATCTATCTGGATGTACACTAAAGATCCAAGCATGAACTAGCAGGGAGAATGCATCGTAATCTTACATATTGCGACACTATATATACATATATATATATATATATATATATATATATATTTATGTATATATATCCAGGGAATGCAGGTGATATACAGGTGCAAATACAGTTTATATTATCAAATGACATTCGTTCTTATTTAAACCGCTTATGGCGGTGGTATGATATATTTGAAAAATCATACCACCGCCATAAGCGGCTAAATGAAAACGAATATCATTTGATCTTCAATACCCAATATCTGTCGACGTGAATGGGTTCAATGTGGAGATCGACTACCCGGGCTAGGCCGTTGACGGCTGGCGGCTGACAGATAGGTGCGCTGAAGCGTAGAAAGAGCCATGTGCAAAATGGGCGTCAGTAGTGTAACGGATGGAGCACGCATTTCCGGAAAGAGTGGGGTGCGGGTTCTAGTCCCGCTTGACGCGAAAGTTTTGCACATTGCTCTACATCAACAGTTTATATATCTTATTTGTATAAACTATGATCCTGATGTTAATGTTGCAACACAAGTCCGTGTGTATCTACGATTAGTCTTCAACTGACTTTGGGAAGGAATTATAAAAAGCGTGTTGTCTGTCGAAGGTTTTTTTGTACTCAGTGCGCCTAAATTCTAAAATTTGGTGAATTTTCAAGGTGATGCAATAGCAGTGCTGCTGAATAGATTGTGGGCATTTCCTTCCACGCTCTGATAAAGACACAACCGTTGAAACAGTTGTGTGAATGAACAATATTTCGTGAGTCCTACACTGGATTGTTGAAGTGGGGTACCACCAGGCAGAGATTATATGGACTCGAAATGCACCTCCTACATCAAAATAACAGTCTCATACACTGTCTCTTATCATGTGTAATCACGAAACATTCCCACCTGTCGGTGGTATCTCATCATTCGTTTGCCAGTTTCTCTAAACAAATTAATTTCAGGCAACATTTTATAGTTTATACTTATCGCGTTTAGAAAGGAAGCGAGGATGAATGGAATTCCGCTTTTCGTTGAAATTGTCGTTTAGACATTTGCCTTTCCTAAATCTATATCGCAAAACTACAATTCCATACCTATTATAAACGGCTTTCTCCCAAGCCAGTTTCAACGATTCTACTCTCTGCTTTCTCCCAGTAAACACATTGGCGGCTGTTCGAAACATGCTTTTTGCACGCGTTTTTTTTTGTAGGTGAGGAGTTAGAAGAGAGAATGACTTCGCTATTATTTGGTTGTGGAAAAGTCACCTAAGAACTAGCTGAAACTTCAAAATACATAAATAAATTTAAAAGAGACAACAATCATTATTCTTTGAAGAATCCTCTGCTTACTATATGCAAGCTTCCAGATCTGCTTGAAAAAGCATTTCTTGGGCTGTAAATCAAAAACTCCTGACACGGTTCTTCAACTTGATCAAATGTGTAGAATCTGAATCGGCGTCCCGCAGAAAATTCCCATTGGGCAGAAAAGACCATAAACGGGCGACGAAGCATCTGGACTGCAAGCTGTGTGCGGCAAGACCTCGACTCCTTCCAACTTATCAAACTTTTTCCTTAGTCTTGTTTGCTGTATAAGGCTTAGCATTGTCTTGCATGCATGAAAAAACGCACAGCTCCTAGGACCCGATAACTTCACTGCAGATTTTCTGAGAGTTCGAGGTAGTAATTTGCATGTAATTCTCACAGCACATATGTCATCTTATCTTCAAGAGGAAAAATCTCAGATCAGTGGAGGACATCGCACATAGTCATTCTTCACGAAAAGAGTGATTGAAGGGATCATCGTAATTATCGCCTGATTTGCTTGTTGAGTGTACTCTGCAAACTTTTCAGGAAAGTTAACCTTTTGCGCATACCGACGACTCTGGATGAGACATAGCCAGCCGAATAAGCAGAATTCCGTAAGAATTCTGTTGCATGGCCGCATCGAAACCGTATCACAGGTCATTGAAGTCTGTCGGGAATACCATATGGACTATGTTTTAACCTTTATCGATCATGAGAAAGCGTTTGACAGTGGCGGAACGAATGCATTCCTATCAGGCTCGTCGAGCTAAGTGTAGACCCGTGCTATAAAAGATTATTGGCAGAATGCTATCGAAACTGCAGCAAGGAATTGCGGCTTTTCCATCAGCCCCTCACCACAACCCGTTAGAAAAGTAGGTTTACAAGGCGACACTATCTCGCCAAAGCTGTTTAGCGCCGCTCTGCAGCGGATGATAAAGTCGCTTGATTGGGACGAAAAAGGCATACGGATTGATGGCAAATTCCTACGAAATCTTCGCTTTATAGACTATTCGTCATCTTTTCGAAAAGCACCAATGAAGTAGAGATGATGTTCAAGGAACTCAACAAAGCGGCAAAAAGTTTGGGTACGCTTGAACAGGACGAAGACACAGCTCATAAATAATCCATGGTGCGAATTAGAGCAAATCGAATTAGATGGTTCTTCTCCCGATACACGGTGCCCATCTCGTACGTGTACCATAACGTTTAATGAGCATGACGAACAACATGAAAGAGGAGCTGACACAAGAAGGAGAGCAGCATGGGGCGCACTTGAGTCTCTCAAAGAAGCCGCCGACTACACAGCGGGCCCCACATTCCGTGCTCACGTTTTTTGATTTTAACAGTCCTTTCAGCGCTCTGTTTTGCGGCAGAAACGTGAGCCCTCGACCACTCAAAACTGTTGGAAACGACTCACGCAGCGCCGAACGATGTCTTCTGCAATTTAGTAGGCTCTCACAAATTTAGCCGGCTTGCGGAGCTCAGCATTCGGAATCTGTCTTATCTTCGTGATCCAGAAGAGTACACGTTTGATGGCGAGACACCGTTGGGCCGGTCATCTTTTAAGAAGATCAGACGACAGATGGACAAAACGAACTGTTGAGTGAACTCGACGTGGTCACACCCGACCCCGAGGACAAGCGCTCATACGCTGGGCAGCGGACGTGTTTTGTAAGAAGAATTAATCAGCTGTACTCACTCACAGCTGCCGATATTTTTCAGATCACAGTAAGAAACTCGCGGTAACCACCATACCCAGAATATGCTGCCACCACGGATAACAACAGTAAGGAGAGGCGAGTTGAAAACGTGCTGGGGTCCGGACAGTTCGTGAAGACGAACCGTCTAGGTATAAAATTATCCAAGTAATCAATAGTATCCAAGCTCAAGATGTCCCCATATATGTACTCCAACCATTGGTACAATACATATCATTATTCAATATTTTATCGGCCATCATATATTATTTGTAGTTATTCGGTACTGCTCTATTATGGCGGCACAATTTGAGGCCTTCGGTAAAAGCGTAATCTTTGCTGTTATCTGACGAATTATGATTATGTGATAACATACACAAAATGAATTTTAAAGGCATATTTTATTTTTCATATTCGCTTGTTTTCAGCGACGTATCAGTCAAAATGAGTTTTTTTATTCACATTTGAAGATTTTTTCGCCTAACAAAAGATTTTTTATAACAGACTTTTAGCCATCAGATAGAGTATATCTTTCTGATTGAGAAAATGTGCTTGCTCTTTGGAGAAAACGTTTTATAGGTCTGCAATGCGCACAAGATGACTGTGTCTCACACATATGAAATATCACTGTTTACTGCACCTCTTCAGAAGCAAGGGTGTTTTTTCAATTTTTCCAAGCTTTCTAACTTATTCAATAGCTCAAATCTAGACACTCGTTTCAACGCGTCTTTCGCCTGGGAGAGCAGTTTTCTCAGACTTTTAGACACCATTCGATAGTATGAGATCTGCTGATTTCAGTGATGTATTTGGTTCCACGAAAGAACTTATTATTGAGCTGTAAATAGGTTAGGGCTCGCAATAGAGCGACGGCACCTGGCCACCACGCATTGAACAATGAATGATCTATATTTTACTGTGAGTTTGTCAATCTTTGAAACGCGATAACTTATTTTCAATAAATCTCTTTGTGAAAAGCATATGGACATGTAGAAAAAACACTGCCATAAAGCGAATGACACTTCTTTGTACTTATGCGTCATCAGGGTAGAACAGAGAATATGGGTAGTAGCTAAAGTAATGGAATAGGATATCCAGTAATTGGATATGAACCATGGAATATGAATAGCAGTGCAGAATAAATATAGTAAATATTTGTTCTAGTCTAGCAGAACTTAAAGACTGATGTGGAAATGCTGTTGAGGAAATTGTTTATTGACAGATATGTTTACGTTTCTGCGCGTGGGATGGTCCAGAGGAAGACTGTATAGTCCTCTTGCTGTTGACACCAAAAGTTTAATTTATTTGACTATTGGTGGATATCTGTTGCTTCCACGCTTCTTATTCTGCTGCTTTTATTTTGGGATTGTCGATCGAGTAGCAATGTCGACTGCTCCGTTTCTGGATCTTGTTATGATTTCTGTAGCTGACGGACGTCTAGTTCAAGAGGAATCAAGGCATGATTGGTCTTCGAATGAGGCGATATGATGGTAGTAGGATGACTGCTTCGCATGTAACCTTGAGAATTCTAAACGAGCGCTTTGATTCCTCCCATATTGCAAAGATGGCGCGGTTGTATCGGATCGTTGATTAGGACTACATTATCTTCTTTAGGAGTATATTTAGGACATGTTATTTCTAACTATCCACATTGGTGCTTTTTCACGAAGCGATTTTAGGTAATGAGAGTTATAAATTCTCTGAAATTTTCCTGTGACTTTATAGGGTGGTTTTTTTGGTTCAATGAAGGGTAAGAAGATTTGAGACATTTTATAAGCCTTTTGCTCTAGTGCATTTAGTAGTAATTCTCTGTCCTGCTTTTTGTACATTTATAACCTGAAAGTTGTGGTGCATTCATGATTGGGCGCGGGTCATAGAACAGCTGGTAAGAGTGTAGTACTGACGATCCAGGAAACGCGTGATATTGGTATCTTCAAAGGAAAGGACGTTCTCCGTGATCTTTCTCCTTTTTGTGTTGGAGACAAGATACACGTGCCTGCCTAAGAGATCTGTTTAGACTCCTGTGCTATGAGTTGCGCTTTGTTGCCTGACAATAGCTTAATTATGCTGCAGATGCATAAGCGGATCTTCGACATCCTTTTTGGGTGTAATTTCAAGGTTCTGTACAGTTGTTGGTGCTATGTTTGGTTGTTTGCCCATGAGTGTCGTACAAAAAGCAAATGTACTAAAAATCTCTTCCTTCTTAGACATAGGGAGCGAGAGCAGTGCTAAGTTGAACAGTTAGCAAACATAGCGACCCCACTTGCTGTTCATTTCGTAATCGTCCTCCTGCATATGGCACTCTTCTTCTTCCTTCCGTTGTATTAGTGACAACACACTGTCGTTTTGCATTCGTTGTGCTTGTAACGAGAATCCGCTTTTTCCTCTATGTGACTATCCGAGATACGTAGGCCGGATGGGAGTCTATTATGGGGCTTATCCTGTCTTATTGCAACCCATAGTTGTTCGCTTGCGATTAGAATGGATCGCTGAAAAGACTTATTTTCGTTGTTAGACACATTCATGTGCTTTTCATGCTTTTGAAGTAACAGTAATGTTGCGCGGCGGATGTGAAACATAAATTCATTTTGATTTCATAATGTCGTAAAAGGGTGTTTACGAAAAAGCGCAGTAGCCAGAGAGTTCAACTCTTGAGTGATTACTTGGCTTCATACTATAAGAAATTTTTGTCCAGCGTAAAAGGCAGTTTCTTCATTTTTTGCCGTTTAACGGAAAATAAGTGAAGTTTTTCCATCGATAAAACATCGTTCTTGCTTCAAACTTCTGTTACAAAAGATCATATTCCGCTATTATTTTTATATCTCTTATTATTTTCATCCTAACACTGTGTAGCCATTTGCTTCCATTATACCCTGATGTGAGGCAAAATAGTATCAAATTAACAACAAAGATGAATTTTATCAGTGATTTTCTCTTCGTAATTGCATTTTGACACATTTCGCTCTGCGCGTTTTTTTGTTCGATTAAGGCTCGATATATTTGTTAACGGTTTCAGCCCATTTCCCATGGGATCTGGAAAGAGACTCGGTGAACTGATTTTATGAGACAATCGTTCTATTTCTCCGTTCCCAAAAAATTGAATCTTAATTTCAAAATGCTCTGGACGAGAATATTTCGCCTTTCACAGGGCTCTCATTAGACAAGTGATAGCTCCATATGAAGATCACAATTTGCAACTTTTTTGCCAGCCATTTGTCACAGCGCTCGTGCCGAGCATCTTTGCGGCAGAGCAGATTTACCCTGATAATTCCGTAGCATTTAAGCTATGAATACTTGAGTATTTGAGTTTTGAACACAGATTCTTTCTTAATGCTTTCTACGCTCCTCAGCCCTTTCTTAGGTAAAGTTCTAGATCCAAATTTATCACATTGTACACTTCGATTTAAATCACTATATTACTATGGCTACTCAACACGCATGTAATTTATCAGTTTATTGCAGTTATAAAGCTACAATGCGATATCCAACGAAAAAAATTTCTAGGCACATTGCAGTTTAGTTTACAGTTGCAAATGCCTAGAAAAAGTGCGATCCAAATGGACCCCATGCCAGCATTCGAATTGCTCTGTTCACTACATTTTGCCACATCGCTTTCGACCAATTCGCCATGATGATTTTTGCGGTCTGCATAATTTTTTTCTTACGGATTAAGTGCAAAAAACAACAAGTCCAACCGAGATAGTTCCTGATATTGTTAAGTGATCACTGGAACGCTTGTTACTGTGACCTTGCCCGGGTCTGTTGCAATACACGTCGCCTGTCCCTGTGTAACAGCAGTACTACAAATTCCCGTCACCGTGCTGCCAACGATTATGCAGAATTTCTCATTATCTTCATTACCTGCAATGAACTATGAGTCTCAAAAGTCACATTTCTTCTTTAGTCGGAAACTGAAATTTAGAAACAAATTCATGCACTGATTTTTTTCTATTCTTCAGTACCATCCAACCACTACCTGTCGTTTCTAATACTATGTCGTCGTTGGGGAGAGTGTTGAAAACCCGCTTAGAAAACAGTATCAATTTAAAGGATTTGAATCCATTGCCATTTATAGTTAGTATACCCTTTACTCTAGGGAATTAAAATTTGTCTATGTCGTTTCATTCAAGGAAGAATGAACACTTCTACTGTCTAAGCTTGTTATACTCTTTCTGCGTGCAATTATTCGAATGCTTGTTTATTATTAAGGACCCACGCATCTCCTCTGGGCTAGCAACCATCTGGCATTTCAATGGTTTGTAGCTGGTCTTAACACTAAGTTGACCCTAAATGGTGGTGATTACAGCATCGGGTAGGAGCGCATTACGACCTTGACTTTCAAGAACGTCAAAGACCTGAAGGACGAAAAATTCAGTTCTTGGTAGAATTTATTTGAAGAGTCTTCAATCGAATTATATGGAGCTAGGTGAATCATGTTAGCAGTAAAAGGATGACTAAATGTCAAAATAGTGGAACTAACCACGCTTTGAAAATTCGCCATAGAAGCCTGAACTCTAAATTTTGTCAACTTACTGTTTGCATCACAAGACGTTCTACAGACGCCTTAGCTCCAGCCTCACTGGTTGCAATGCCAGGCACACCAGCAAAAACTTTGGGCTCTTCCGTGTAAACCATGGCTACGGGCAAAGTGAAGCCGGTGACGGTAAAAGTAATAGTCCTAGCTAGAATGTAATTTTGTCGTTTTTGTAGTATAATCAAAAGTGGATGTACTATGTATAATCACTTTGAGGCTTATTTTTTGCATGATATCAAAAATCTCTCATCAAAAGACAGACTGAAAAAACATTTGCGTACTGGCGAGCATTTGATACATTCATTTTGATTAACGGTCATAAACTACTATCTAAGTTCAAAGACGTACGTAGTATTACAACAATCTCCTTATCATTACCTTGACCTGCAGGCATCACTCCACATCCAAACACTCCGGATTGTGGCTAACAGAAAAACCATTGTGGAACCCATCAGATATTGTACCACATTTGCAAAAATTTTCATTTTACTGCTCGAAGAATCTAAACAAATAATACAAACTGATGACTTCACATTCGTCTGTTTTTATAGGCATCGTTCAAGACAATACATATCTAATAATATATTTTGAGCTTATCATTAGGTTTGTTATGGCACTTATATAATTTCTCGCCATTGCAGCTTGTCAGAAACACGGTGCCTTTCGGTTCAGCCATTTCCTTCTAGGAAATTACATTGCATAAATGCCATAACAGACTCATGATAGGCTCATGATACAATACGAACTAAATATTTTTGCAGCATGTTTGATAACAGATTCTGATAGTTACGAGCACAGGGGAATTGGCTGTTGAAATGAAGTACATGACAAATACTGAATTACAATAGGATTTGTGAACAAGATCATTCGAGTAGGGATTTAGTGAGTGCGACGATTCGTTAGGTGCCACGGCTTAATTCTGGTTCCGCCTCATTGGTGATGCTGCCACATTTTTTGTGACTTCCCCAAAAGTAAATAATTTGCAGAGACGCAGCGCTGATGTTTGAAACGTTTTTCACAATGGTTCCAGAATTTCGAAGTTGCATTTGATCACTTATCACTTATCATCCTTCAAATTTAGCACTCTTGTTGAACCCATCTTATGACGGAGAGGTCGATTGATAGCTTTATAGGAACTACTGCGATTGTGCTTGTTGTTCGATTGTGTTTTTTGATAGATCGTATAATAAAGCTTCATTGCCTTTGTGTGAAGGTTGCAAACTCTTCTGCAACTCTTTCCTGTAACTGTTTTAGGAAGATCTTTAAAAAAGTTTTTCTTTTGAAAATATCGATTGAAAAGAATTATCGACAACTTGTGCAGTGATCAATTCTTTTTTATTGATCCAATTTTAGACCCAAAACAAGGTTTCAAAACTCTATTGATAAATTCTTCCGTGGAAGATGCACAAAGCTGTTTAATACGATTTCAATCTTTTGCCAGTGTATGATAGCAAAACTCGTTCTTAAGTCCATGAATTGATGTGCACTACGCGATAGCATGAACAGCTATTATATAAGCACCCTTTACTGATGAAGCACCTCAAACGAATTGAGAATTGAACATTTCCTTTATTCCGTAAGTCTCAGCCCATTTGTACACAATGTAGTGTGTATCCCGAGAATTCACTTATACTGAATGAATTGACTAATTTTTCCCACTAGGAAAAGATGAATTTTACTTCCTCCTCTTAAATGATCATTCGAAAGCATTCTTACTGCTGCATAGTCAAAAGCCCTTTATGAGTTTTTTTAAGGATCACAAAAGCTGAACAAGCAGTTTCAGTTTTTCAGTCGTTGAATGACGTTTATTTGAATCGCTGAGCAACGAACAGTTTCGCCACAGTAATCTCCTTGTGCTTTCATTGCGATATTGAACTAAGTCACAGAATTCCAATCAATGCTTTTGCAGAACCGTTTCCTCGAAGATCACTTTAACGAAGCTGTCTCTCTGCACTAACTCGTGTGAATTACTGTGCAGTAATCAGTTGACAGTCTTTATCACACAAACATGGTTGTAATACTTTCAGAAATTTATGTCTTAGTAAGAGCTACGTTTCTTCTTACATGCGAACATCAATAATAAATGGAACTATGTCATTCGAAAGAATTAAACACTCTTTCTGATAGTACACTCTATGAAACTGATAAATGAAATTGTGGCAACTGATGTTTCCCAGTTCGTCAAATAATAAATGTTCTAGATATAGCCAGTGTTATAGAGTGATGTGCAAAGCTTTAGCGGCAGATGGGACTACAACCCGCACCTCACTCTTTCCATGAGCGAGTGCTCTATCCGTTACAGTACTGACGCCCATTTTGCACATCGCTCTTTCTACGCTACTGCGCATCTTTCTGTCAGCCACCAGCCGTCTACGGCCCAGGGCGGGTAGACGGTTTCGACAATAAACCCAGTTGCGCTGTTAGATATTGGGTATTATAGATTGAATAATATTCTTCTATTTAACCGCTTATAGCGATGGTATGATGTTATAGATATTACCCAGTGTTATAGAATGATGTGCTAAATTTTAGCGCTAGGAGGGTCTAGGCTCACAGATAGATTCGAAGTAGCGTAGAAAGAGCGATGTGCAAAATGAGCGTCAGTAGAGTAACGTATAGAGCACGCGCTCCCGGAAAGAGTGAGGTGCGGGTTCTACTCATGTCTGGCGCTAAAGTTTTGCACACCACTCTATAACAATGGATACATCTAAAACATCATCACCTGTATCACCTGTCGTCCCGTTGATCGTCGAGTGACTCGAGCAGGTACTAACAAATCTTCCATTTTTCCCTATCGCGTGCAAGAGTAGCACAGTGGGTCCTCCTCGCTCTAGGGATTCGCTGAGCATCATATCTTTCTTCCATCGCTTTCGTGAAGAAATCGGACCAACGGGTCAGTGGTCTTCCTTTAAAGCGCTTGACGTCCCGAGCAATCCAGTCGGTAACGGCTCTCGACCATCGGTTGTCGTTGAGGCGCATCACGTGTCGGGCCCACCTTATTTTCGATATCCTGGCGTCTAGAACGGCGTCTCCGATTTTCGATCGTTGACGTAGGTTGAAACTTCGGATCCTTTCTCTCATTTGCGAAATACGGGATACTCCTAGCATCGACCTTTCGACTGCGCGTTCGATAACGGCAAGTGATCTTTCACCCTGCTTAAATAGCGACCAGGTTTCTGCTGCATACGTCAGGGCAGGGATAATTGTCGAGTCGAAAAGGTGGGCACGGAGTCGGATGTTCTTTGTCCTCTTCACTACATCTTCGATGCTCTGAAACGTTCCCCAAGGCGCTCGTTTCCTCCTGCTCAACTCTGGGGCTAGGTCGTTCATCATGTTGATTTCACGACCTAGGTAGATGTATTTGGAGCATTTGGAAATTGTCGTCCCGTTGAGCGTGAATAGGGCATTAGAAACCCATCCGTTCCTCATGAACATTGTTTTCGTTAGATTCAGTTGAAGACCGATCTTTCCACAGGCGTTATCGAAATCAGTCAACATTCGTTCCGCATGGCTGATGTTTGGTGTTATGAGAACGATATCGCCAGCAAAGCGAAGATGGTTTAATTGTCGACCGTCAATTTTCACTCCCATTTCGTCCCATTCTAATGTTCACATGACGTTTTGTAGGGTGGCAGTGAATAGTTTTGACGATATTGTATCGCCTTGTCGAACCCCTCTTCTTACGTCAATGGTGATATTGTTGTAGAATGGAGATATTCTGGTCGTGAAATCTTTGTAAAGCTCACGAAGGATCATTATGTACCGAGTAGGGACGCCCTGGTTATCCAGAGCCTCTATAACCGCTTCTGTTTCTACTGAATCAAAGGCTTTCTTCAGATCGATAAAAGTGAGACAGAGTGGTTGTTTGTACTCTCGCGAAACTTCAGTGAGTCTTGTGATCGTGTGGATGTGGTCTATAGTACTAAATCTTTTTCTGAACCCTGCTTGTTCGCATGGCTGTCCTTCGTCCAGTGTTCTGTCAGTCCTGTTCAGGATGACTCGAGTAAAGAGTTTGTAGACAACGGACAGCAAGCAGATTGGGCGATAATCGCCTATGTCGTGAAGGTCTCCCTTTTTGAACAACAATACGGTCTTGCTGGTTTTCCATTGAATAGGGACCTTGCATTGTGACAGGTAGCGGGTGAAGAGCCGAGTCAGGGTGTTGATGAGAACTGGCGGCAGGTTCTTCAGGTGTTCTGCTCTAATCCTCTCTGGACCGGGTGTGGTTCTGTTTTTCACCGACGATATGGCATGTCGGATTTCGGAAGGAAGGACCAGTGGAACGACATATTCGTCCTCTTTCAATTTATATGACATCATACCACCCCAAAAAGTGGATAAATAAAAACAATTTCATTTGGTTTTCAATAATTGCTCCTTCAGTTATAGAGGTGAGTGAATACTTACTCTGTTTATCTGGTAGAAGGAAAAGTAGCTACTATGCATAAATTTACCAATAAACCAGGAGTCATGAATATTTAGATTTTCTGAGAACGATGGCCTAAGCAAACCCCGTTGCTGTTTTCGTAATTGCTGGCTAATGCTAATCCTACTACTATACTATGGACTGTTGAAGAAGTGCAAATATTTCCGTCCGGAATGGCTCATGGACCGTCCTACAACCTCTGTCAAGTCGCTTCACATGAGCTAGTGTCATGCATGAAAGGGCAGAGCTGAGGCGCTGCTTACTAAGCCTCACCTTCCTCGATTGGTCCCGATACGATGTACTGAGGAGAACAACAGCTGTTGACCCTCAATTCGGAACGCTGTAATCCTGAACAAAGCGAAACCACCTTGAAATTTGCCATGTTAAAAATTCATAGCAACTTGTGTAGCTTATCAATAGAAAAAAGTCTTGATTATCCATACTAAGATTTAATAAAAGACGGATATGAGGGATGTTTGCTATCAACTGCAGATAATGCTGTGAAGAAATTATGGTGCTGGTAGTACGGTAATTATGGCCCTTCAATACCATTTTTAAGTCTCTTACGCCTTTCTAGAGCTTTTTTTCTTCGCTGTGTGTATCAAAAAATGTAGTGACGACCTCAAGAAACTAGTACTCTAAGTCATTAGTGGAAACTGATTGCTAGAGAAATTTTGGATCCATTATGACTCTGTCACTGTGCACTGCTTGTGGTGGCTATGGTCCCGTCTGCTCAAATGATCAAAATGGTGTTCGCTTACTTACAAATGACTTTTCATTGGTACTGCAACATCTTCAATATTGGAGTGTATGGGTTTTAATTGCATCACATTTTAGAGCGTATCATTCTCTACATTCTTTATCACGGACTGCACTAGTAAGAAATTTACTTCTAAAGAACCGTTTGGTCTCTTGGATGACATTACACGTCATGGAAAGCTACGATTCTCTCAAATCAAATATGATGACGGGAATTCCTTTATTTGGAAAGTAAAGTAATATGTTTTTAGCTCATGAATTGCGAATTGAAAGCATAGTTAGCACTGTTCAATTATCGGCTAAGTTTATAATGAACGGTTTGCATAGCTGAATAAGCATCCCGTCCCTTTCAACTGAATTACTGAGCGACGAACATTTTCGTGGCAACATTCTACTTCCCTTGATGCGTAACTGTGGTTAGTAAGAGAATTCATGCTGATGGAGGAAATTCACCACTGTTGTTGCCTTATGATCAAAGTAATGATTTCCATATAGTTCCTATTCCAGGAACAGAAACAACATCACGCCCATCCTACTAATGAAAGTAGATATGCCTCTTGATTGAATGCGTAATTTTGAATTCACTATCATTTGACTTTGCAGAGCCTATTCAGTATTCCTGAGATTTTAGAATTAAGGCGAGATTGCTATATAAATATGTTTGGCTAGCAGATTAGCACTTTTATTATTTTTAGAGCCACCGAGGTGCCACAACCATTTTTCGCTGTTGTATAAGTGTCCATAGACGCATCGTATCAGTACTGAGGTAAAGGACTTCTCGAACGATCTGTTCTCACTTACCAGTGCACATTTGCACAGGAGGTTTCTAAGGTATACTTTCTGCATAGTTCGTTTGCATAAAAACAATTTTTATCTAGATAAAACTAACTGACTGCACCAGAGTGCAGTTGGATCTCACTTTTCTAACCGATGATCTTGCGTCTGCCGATTTATTAGTATTCTTTCTATAAACCTTAATGGCTTCAATAACTCACATTTGTATCTGTTCAGAAATTAAGCACAGATTTACGCCAAAACCTGTGTTATCGAATGGATACTCGTAATTTCACGACTCAGTTATGTTCTGTGAGGAAACACGCGTGAGAAACATTAATGTTTTCCTTTATAACAGCTTCAAAAAAGGCTTTGTCACAAAACGACTACACAGTGCAGTAGCCAGAGATTGAAATTTTTGAATGTTTACTCAGTGCGCGGTTGAATGTTTTTTGTTAGCAGAAGAGGTCGATTTTCCATTTTTCCTCGATAACAGAAAAGAACAGTCGCCTGTCATTTCCCTCCGACGATGCCCTTAATATAAAATGAGTTTATTTCATATTCAGCAGGGAATGGAGAAACAATCCCTTCTGCTGGAAAAAACTTTTCATAAGAGTTGGCAGGTATGTGGATGGGGTTCCGTTATACTGGTGTCTGGTTGACAAGCCATGTCAGCATTTCCCACATTGATTAGTCATTACAAGTCAACTGCCTTCAACTGTTTTTGATGCTCATAGATTTTACTTAATCATGAGCATTCTTTCTGGCCTCCTAAACAGTTATCTGTATTTTATAGTGAGTTTGCCATCTTTGAAACACGATGAATTATTTTCAACAAATCTTCTTTTATGAAAAGCACATGGACATGGAGAAAAATTTTGGAGCGTCAAAAAGATCTCTGATTTTCATCAAAAAATCCTCATGTGATTTATGTAGCGGATTGGTGTTACAGCTATACGCGCACCCTAGCTGACTACAAGTGCTCAGTGAATGTGAGACCCAATATTCTTTCGATCGTTACAAAACTCGAAGAAGTCCTTTCCGAAAGCCAAATTTATCATTATTATTGGAAAGATTTTTTTCCATCTGGCGATTAAAAGTTCGTTACAAGAAAGCTTTTATCCATGGAGAAATCTTCGAATGAGAAACAAAATCTTATTTCGACTGGTACGGCTCCAAAAATGAACTAACTGGGAAGTTAAACATGACGTTGAATTTTATTTGGTTTTAGCTATTGATAAACTACAGAAACCTTTTGCGAAAGCAAGAAATACGTCCTTACCGAAAGCCTCAATTGGCGCCACCATAATAGAACAGTACCACTTGTGCTAATGCTACTGAATGCTACTGCATTCCTGTTACTTACATTATTTTCTTTTCCACTATGCTAATAAGTATGTTTGTGTTATTCATTGTTATTGTCACACAGTTTATGCCCTCGCCCTCAAGATCTTTCGCCTCTAGTTACATTGTAGATTGAGGGAGAGATTATATCAGCGTTTTTTCAAGATTGAGCAGAGAATGTTCTTTTGATACATTCTTCTTCGCAAACTTCCCAACTGTTCTGAAAAAGTTCTTAAACCGAACCTCTTCACATTGTCGACTCACATGTAATTTATTGCACTACTCTAACCAATCGATACTCATGTGGTACGCTAATTGCTGCTCCATCCATTGCTAATATATAAATATCGGACTTTTATAAATGTCTAACTCAAAACATATCATAGCCCAACTTCAGCTTCCACCAACAGTCGCTCTTGCCGAAAGAAAGGGCGATCCAAACGGCCCTGATGCCAACACTCGAACAGCTCTATCCACTACGCTTTGCCTTATCGCTCTGGACCAAATTGCCATAATGATATTTGTGGTCTGCAAACAATGTTTTGAAAAACAAAGTGCTACAAAAAAGAAAACATTCTAACCGAGAATGTTCCTGAAATCGTCAAGTGTGCGCCGTGAATAGCTTTTATCATCACGTTGGGAGCCATATGCATAATACACTTTCCATTCTGTCTCATCACTACAATGCAAATTCCAGTCACCATGTTCCATCGACAATGCAACAGGTCTCATCCATGTTTACGACATTGTCTGCAAGATTCTTTTTGTCACATCAAGACACGTTCTTGCATTACAAAACAGAATAAAGGCACTTAAGTACTGTTTTTTTGTTATTTTTGAATCCTTCAAATTATCAACTACCATGTTTGATATTTCATCTAAATATATGTTAGATGGCGACAGATTTCCAAACTGGTCTTATTAGCGGAGCAAGAAATACTCATAGAAGTTTTATTAATCATTTGAAAGCTTAAATCTTTGGCTACAACTCTACATCGCCAATTTCCAAAACACCCTTTTTATCGTTTTAAAATCCAAAATAAACATATGTTTAAAATTCATTTTCGCTCTCATATTTATCCCACGTATTAATCGCTGGAAGCACGAAAAACAAGTCAGCATGTAGACAATTTCCGTAGTATCTTATCGTACGTTCTCACTCAAAGTTCTGCCATTGCAATGAAAATTTCTGCAATGATTTAACAATAGTTACCGCCCTTTAAACAGGATCACTATTTAGTTACGTGGTAAATCAGGCAATTTACCTTACCAACAAATCATCGCTGTAGCTTCCCTTTATTGAACTCATCAGATTATCTTACCAACAAGTCGTCGCTATGGTTTACCTTCACATTATACTCAGCCATGATCCTTTTTACTTTGCCACAGACTGAAGAAGAAACAACTTGACGGAATTTATGCGGCGCTAGATGGTCGCAGATAGCAATTTTTTGGGTAATAGGTTGGAGAGAAAGGTCTGATAAAATGCTTATAACTTTTTTGGGTGCCGGTCATTTTTTGTGTTTCTGGGCTCATTTGAATGCCCGACTTCTCTCGAGTTGATTGGTTTATAATTTATCTACTTGTTTCAAAGAGATAACAAGTGAGCAAATTAGGTTGTTGATGATGCACGAATAACTATTGGGTTCAAATGCAATGGTGGCAAGTGAACTTATCAGTCTGACTTGGGGCGAAAACACAGTTGACAAAAGCACAGTGTGGACAAGTGGCAGGAAGTGCTTGAAGTTGAAGGGGAGTACTTTGACCAATAGTTCTACCTTCGCTCGGGTGCAATAGGTGCATAAGTAAATGTTTCACAAGCATTTTTTTAGAACTTTCCTCAGCCTATTATCAATGTAATCTTTATTTATGAATAGGTGATGACGCTATGAACTCAATATTGGAATCAATTACGACCTTTTGGTCTCCTGAATGTAGACAAAGTGATCATATTGATCTTAGTGTTGATTTTTTTATTTATCCCTATTCATAGCGGAAGAATAAATATTTCAATGTCGTAATTATTTGTATAAATTTCGTCTGCACGGCAAATGAGATCAAATTTCACGTTTTTGACGACTTTGTTAATTTGCCAACTCACGGAGCTAAGAAGTGGAGAAGATGCAGAGCGATCGATCGCGTTTGGAACATTGTTATTCAATTGGGGATTTTTTCACTGCATCGACAGAAACTCCAGATAAGAACGCAGACTCTGATACTGCGGAATAGCCTCTGCATGCTGATATGCTGTTCGTGCTTTTGGCGAATTACGTCAATGATATGAATGAAGGAAAAGGCGAGTGTGAAGCAAAATTTCATTCTGGATGCTACATCGTTATGAAAGGATGTCTTGGAACCGGTGACGTAAAGTTGGTGCTAGAGATTCAAACTTCTGAATGCTTACCAACATTTTTATGAAAAATGAGATCGCTCTGAATTTGTCGCCGTCTAACATATAAGTACCATTCGTCTTCGTAGAAAGAAGAATAAACTCGTCCAAAAAATGGCACTGATTTGAAATTTCAAAGCCATCACAATAGTTTTCTTCATACCTTGAAAATTTTCTAGTATCTCTTCAAAAACAGTCCAATTTATCTGGAACAATAGGCGCTCTTTCCAGAATAATGAACACTTTAAGATTTGATACCTGTTGCACTCTCGCCTGAGCACTCTGGAATGGTTGCTCAATACTGAAGACTCACGCTTCTTTTCTGGGCCAGTAGCCAGAGGGTAGTTCATTGGACTGTACCCGATCTCAGCAGTAAGTTGATCCAAAATGGCTGAGAAAAATTACAGCATCGGGCAGTAGAGCGCTACGAGCTTGGCGTTCGAGAACATGAAAGACCTGAAGAACAATTTTCTGTGCTTGTTGGAGTAGTTCATCCAAATTGTCTCCATTCGAAGTATATACAAGAAAGTAAAGAAAAATCTAAGATTAAAAATTTATACTATGTAAGAATACGTGCAGCTGCTCAAGCATGAAAACACTGTAGGCCTAAATGTCGAAGTCGAATTTGGTACTCAGCACTTAGCGTAACCTTCGCAGACTTCCAACTTATCCTAGGGCTACATAATTTTAAAATCCGTTTGATTTAGAGCAAAATTCTTCAAAGTAAACCGTGTGAGAAAATCTGCTACTGCGAAGAAAACGGGAGCGGTTGATGAGACCAAATGCATGTACAAATGTTGAATGACAATAAGCTGAATTGAAGAGCCTTGTTTGAAAAGAAATCATAGCAAATGCACCAATTCCGTAAATGAGGCTATTTCAATTCGGTTTCCAAATTCTCATTTTTGATACTGCGTCATAAAAATCCGACTTCCCAAAATTAAAATATTCGTAATAGCATCGATCCCAGTTACGCATTAGATAGATGTGGTCGACAAACATCTTATCTGCGCTAATCAGCTGTTGATTAAAAAGAATTCTTGCCAATCACGTGTATCCATTAACTACCAGCGTAACTTGGACACTGTTGATTTGACATGCTAGACCAGGCCGTTGACGGTTGATTTCTGACATAATGATGCTTTGTAGAGTAAAAAGAGTGGTAGTGAAACAAGCGGTGGTAGTGCAATTGGTTAAGCGCGCGATCTTGGAAACGTTGGATTGCGGGCTCGAGTCCTGCCCGAAGTCAAAGTTCTGCGCATTATTCAACGTTGCGTAAGTTTCACAGAGTTGTGCGGAACGAAATTTGTTTTTGCCTGTTTGGTATAGTGAAGTCTAGCTTCATTTGTTTAAGTTGCAAACCGTTCAGCGGTATATCTCATTTCTCCAATTTACTGGAAAAGAAATCGTTTGGGAAAATCGAAATGCTGCAATAGGTAATCTGTTTGGCCCATATCGCATCTTAAACTTTTTGACCGTTCAGTATACAAGTTTGCAAAATGTTTCAAGCCTTTGCGGTGTCCATACATTGCGTTGCGTTCGAGCTTACGTACGTTTCGGCGCTCATCACTAGAGCCTTTCTCGAATCAGTCGTCTCTTATCATAGAGATAAGGCGATGAAAAATAGTAACGTCAAATATCAACTCTGAAAGGCTTGAAACCTTTCCACTGACTGTATACTGAATGTTGCAACAGCCAGGCTATAAGAAACAGTCAATACTAACTTTTGAATCAAGTAGAAATAATCAATTTGTGATTGTTTTGGGTGTATATATCCCTTCCAATAAAAAGAGCTATTCTGCCTAAGAAAATTCCTCCAAACTTAGGCGCTTCATGTATACGAAGGCTGTACTCATAAGAGACCTATGCATGGCTTGAAAACCCCAATCGGGCGCATGAAAAATTTGAGCGAGATCTCAAGAGACACTCGGAGCGAAAAGTGTGACAATTTACAAATACCAGCCAAAAGCAGTCGTGGGTACAACACTGCCGTTCAGTGATTTTCATCACTTGATGCGCGTGTTAGTTTTGCACCATTGACTTATCCTAATGAGAAATATCTTCCCGCGCAACCGACCGAACCTAAAGACATCGTGCAAATGACGAGGCTGAAAGGTTGAAACACGTGTTTTGCACAGTATAACTCCACATAGCACTTCGGCTCATGCATGGCTCAAAAATATTCATTAGGCAAATTGGAATTTGAGCGAGGTCTCAAGAAACTCTGAAATGAAAGGTCAACGAAAATTTTGTCATACGACGCTACAAACTAATATCATTGCCTTTTGCACAAACCACACAACTCTGAACACCGACTGGCTTTATTTTGTTGTTTTCATTTGCTCGTACGAGCAAAGTGGTATTGTAATATCAACAACTCTCCAATTATTTCATAAAAGTTAATTCGTCAAGTCGCACAAATACTACAACTTCATGGGTGTGTCATTTCTAATAACTATCCGTTCAGAGTTCCAAAGGTAGGGAAATGCAGTAAAAAATTGACATTTTTTTCGAAAAGACCTTATACTTATGGTCGAACTTCAAATATCGATTTATTAGCAAGTTGCCCAACTAGCAATCACTATCACTGTTTTGTCTCTTTTCGAATGACAAATCGAGAGAACCGTCTGCAGTAAAGAACCATCTTCCGTGTTCTGACACTTTCATGAATGTCGAACGGAGTTGAATAATATGAATAATTTATTGAAAAAATAATGAATGATTTTATGTTGTGCAGATTTCCGCGTTGTGGGAGTTCCTTCATGGGAACTCCCGTGTAGAAGTAGTTCTATATTGCAAAAGCTTGGTGTTCTAGCACTCACATGTGCTCACTCACCGCTGAACAAAACGGAGCAGTTGAATTGCTAGCCAAGTTGTAAATTATTAATAGCCTTGTGTAAGCTAATCATTATGGGCAAAATGATGATAACTAATAGCGAAGCTCAATATGACTGAAGACCAACGCTGCCTTTTATTTGAGAACAAGAAACATCGTAGAATATGGGCAGGGCACTTCTTGTGATTCGGTAGCTGGAACGCCAGTAGTGTTGCTCGCTTACTCAAATGACTGCTCATTGGTACTTCAACATTTTCACCGGTGGATAATGGGAGAACTCCATTGGCAGATCACAGAGCTGATATACAACAAGCGCTGACATGGACGTGTTATCTGAAGACCTTTTATTCAAGATTCCACAATTAAAAATTGAAGATATTGCACTTGCAACGCAAAGAATGGGAAGATTCTCCATGATCAAAAGGTGTTAAGAGATCTCTTCAATCCAAACGTCGAGGTTCTGAAGAACGCGAAATCACTGAAACGTCAACTACCTTTTCTCAAGAAAAAGAACCGCAAGCTTGACAAAGGCTCGTAACTTTATGTTGCAAAGATGGTATTGCAGATGAAGTTTTTCTTATCAATGCGTTTGCGAATTACTGTGGTGTTGTGAAACGCATTCAACTTACTTTTAGAAAGGATATGATGGAAAAAAAAACTGAAACTAGCAAAGACTATACACTACAGCAATTCCTCTGACTGTCGATACGTAACGAGAAATTCTAAACAAGCTATTTTAATATAGCATGGCAAGTATTGTTATGAGCTGGACATGGACAGGATTTATCTCATGGAGCTGCTTTCATCAAATAGGAACCTCTTGTTAAATGACTTGATGGCAGTTGGCTGGCAATTAGAAGTAGTTGTATGGGATAAACTTAAATCATAACCTCATTGACACCACGAATAGGTCTTTGCTCAACAACTGACTTTTAGGCAGTTCGTCTTCTTCAGAGTCTGAAAAGGTCAAGTTTTACACATTGCAATCAGTCAAACACCTCCATTACTTCTTGAAAAAAGATCACCAGATCTAGATTTCAATCGCATGAGGCGCAAAATCAACTTTAGTTAAACTAGCGGCTTTTCCTGGGAGTATCATTGAATGATTCAAGTGGAGATCACCGGAAGACGATCACATAGGCTCGCGATGCACCCTACCCATCAAAGCAAAAGTCTTATATACTGGCTCAAATCACGGGTGATCACGAGGCATTCCTCCCTGCAATTTTGAGTTGATTGGTGGTGTTGATCCAAAACGCTTCCAAAATCTCTCGCGCTGATGTTTTATTTTCCTGCCCAAGGATGGTGACTTCAATCTCAAAATCTACTCCGTCGTGTTTTTGTGCTCTTTGTGTCTCCAGCAGAGTGTTTCTCTATTGAAACGCTTGTCAGTGAGGTGTTCTTCTATGCGGTCATAGAGCGGCCTATCCGTTTAGCCAATATATTTCTCGCTGCACGCTTTGCAAGAGATTAGGCAGACTGTACCTACGCTTATGCAATCACCGTGTCTGCCGTTAGGACATATTTTACAATTTTTCATTATACAGAGACCATCATATAAGCGGTTACGAGCTAGCTGGCACCTCACATTTCGGTAGGACTTCAATGATCGCTATTGATTGCTCTAAACCTGCTCTTTTTAAACAGTGCTTTATAGCTGTACTTATAACATTTGAAAACAGCGGGAGGATAAACGGGATTTTTTATTTCATCTATTTTTCGTTCGGAGGCGTGATGTTTCCTCTAAGCCCAAGCCAAGGGGTTACAATTCCTATCCATTAGAAGTGGCTATTTCGCGAACCAGTTTCACGGATTCTACTCTATGCTCCTCTCCAGTACACAGCATGGCGGCTGTTCTTACTAACGCCTTTTTCGTATGTGAGGGATGCAAGGAGAGGTAGTGAGCCAGGATATTTTTATTACTTGGCTTTCGGTATGTGTTATGTAGCCGATCTCGGTTAGGTTTATTTGCAGGTTCAAGAAAGGGAGAAAATTATCTTTTGATATCTCACGGGTGAAATTTATGTACTCTGACTGTTCATTCAACAACCTAGAACAATTATCCAATTCTTCTTGAGTGAAAGAGATGAGCAAACAATCATTTTTATACCTACAGTAGAGCAATAACCGTAGATCCATTACTGGTGCTGCCACTTTCGACATAAAGGCAATATCCAGACGATGTGCCAGTCGCTGCCCCATTGCCAGCCCTCTCATCTAAGCAAAATATTTCCCGAACCATTTGAAGATTGAGCAGCTCGGCACTCCTTTAATAGAACCATGAACTTCTGAGTCGACAGCCCATACATGTTTACAGCTCATTGGTGTTATATCAGGAGCTCGTGTGTGGCTTACAATGCAGAGTCATTTGACACGCTGTTACAGAGAACGTTGAGGTCGAATAACTCAATTACGTACACGTTGGTCGGACTGGCGTTACGTAAACGATTCAGAAACATCTGAGTGCTCGTCAGATGGCCTGAAATGTGTCTCAGCTAGTGGGATGTCATCAACTTTAGAAATTATGCCATCCTATCCGTCGGTCCGCCCACACAACTGATGATGGGTTTAACTTTGAGTAGAGATGGATTGTAAGACGTTAGATCATCAGTGGGTACTAACTTATGTGTTTTTCTTAGTAAGTATAGGACAGGACATGATGATGATTGGATTTTTTATCAAGAAATGATGGTCTTGAGCGTGCCGCTTTTGCCGTACGGGCCCGCTTATTGTTTGCTTTGAGATTTTTGTCTTTTGAATTACTTCACAGAAGATGATCGGCAAGGCGAAGCATCTTCGAGATGCTTATTTGTTATTGCCACACCTAGCTGTTGCAAAATAACTGCAAATTCTCCACCCTTATCACTTAATGATAGCTTTATAGTTTCTTTTCTGATCAACTCGCGAACCTCTTTCATGCCACGCTTTTGTGGTTTAGTAAGGTTCGAGTGAAACCGTTTTGAACGATAGTGAATGATGATTTTGAAGGTTTCGTCCGCCAATTTCCGGAACTTTCTATCAACTTCCTCTTTGGGATCTTATTGCTTGTAGAACGACTGAGGAAATGGCGGTATTGATACAACCTCTACTTGCCACTTGTTCTTATTGATCTCTCCATTTCTGGCCTTTTAACGGAGTTTATCTTGCAATTCATGTAAGTTACATGCAATTCTAAGCAAGGATGCCTTAGAAATGGGTTGAGATGGTGAGAAGCTTGTACACAATTCTGATAGCTAGCGGGTACCATCAGCGAGAATTATGCCTTCTAACATTTTGACCGCTGGAATTTCGTTGCTCATTATTTGCTCTATTGTGAATCGCTTGATCTTTATTAGCGGCATCCGTGTGCCCTCTCAAAATCTTGTCATGCGATATACTCAAAAGATCATCGAACTTTTTCTGTAAAGTAACTTTAGCTTCTATCATTCTATGATATTCAAAAAACTTTACCTTTCCAGGCTCTGAAAAAGGGAATTGCCGAAACGTTAGCTGCTGTGTAAAGATCAGTGTAACACCTCGTGTTTGGCTTACAGGTGAAGATTAGGAATTATTGAAGCATGCCGAGGTTAATAGATAGTCGGTCTTACGAAACGCTGCGATCAGAGTCGAATAAATGACACATCCTTCAGTGTATAATGAATCTTTCCAGACGTCTGATTTATTCACCGACTCCGAAGAAATGAAAGGCTTGGTGAACCTTGAACGCTGGAATGAACATCGAACCATTGATTGATCAATTATATGTGATGCAGAGCACCTTTAGCCGCTACGCCATTAGCGTTCATCGTTCAGGAGCCGGTTGAATCAAATGCTCAACCCCTAAGGACGACATCTACCAGCTGAGGTACACGATTGTTTGAAGGCCTTTCCCGTTCAGCAAAAGCTTTCTCTCAGACACTTGGTAACCGTAAATATCTGTGATTTCAAAGATGTGCTTGATTTCTGAAGAAAAAAAAACCGTTTATTACGTCATATCAAAAATTATGTTTCGCACTTAATTTGCATCTGTTGCCCGGCTGTGACTTCACTATGGCTCGTAACCAAAGTTTCACTGGTCATTCAATAGCCTAAATCTCAAAAAATTTCTATGATGTTATTGATTTTCTGAAGTTTTTCACAGAACGCTGTAATAGGGGAAAAAGATAACATTTCATGCCTGAAATGTTACCCCGCTGCTTGGATGTCAGGGCAGGTTTTTTAACGATTATAGGTAGGGTTTATACGTCAAAGATATCATGTCGTTACATAAAAGATGAACTATCACGAATGAACCTTTTATGAAGGTTTTTTGATATAATGAAAGACGATCTGTCTCAAAATTCTTTATTTTTCAGCTGTGCTATCAAGCTGTTATAAAAAATAAGCAATTTTTCAACCATTATTGCGCTTTTGTATCGCCTCTCCTACGAGACCGCAGTTTAAAAGAGCATCTTCTACGAATAATCACTTCTAGTAGAGGTTTCTGTGAAGATAATTGTATTAAGTAGCTAGAGCAAGTGTCGGAAAAGCGTGCGTTCATCATTTCAGATTCTACGATACTTCACCTATCAGCAACCATGTTCCAAAAAACTTATTTTTTGTTCTAGAAAACTTGCTTTCGGTTAGAAAACGAACATTTTATTGGAATTGCTAAGACTTGTGCTATCGAATGATTATAGAAGTTTGAGAGGAAAGCTGTGTTGAGCGAAAAATGCTTGTATTTGCAGCACAATTCTATTACTACTGTTACAGGGCGCCAAGAAGTTTTTTCTTCGAAAAGAAATGCATACCATTTGAACAATTGAGATGTAAGCTACCGACAGGTTGACGAAAACGATGGCTTGATGTCAATGTTGAGAAATTCATCACATGTTGGTGTAAGATATGCGTGCTGCATGTGAAATGCAATCTTTATTTCAGCGTTACATCGCAACAAATGTTTTTTTTTTGGGAATTCAAAACACTGCCAAGTTCTTCGATATTTGTGCTATCAAACAACTACTGGATTTTTTGGAGGGAACCCTTGTTCAGCGAAAAATGCATGAGTGTGAAACAAAACTATATTTTTACCGTTACAACGTAATATAAAGGCATAGAAAGTAGAACGCACCGTTAAAATTCTCGAGATTTAAGCTGTCAAACGATTACTAAAATGCTAGAAAGAGCAAAAATTACGTTGGGAAAGTAACGACTTCTTTAAAGACACATATTTCTGACATATAGTTTACATGATGCCAATGTTCAAAGACTTCTACTTAAACACAATTGTTCCTCCACGCTCGGAATTCTTCGAATGCTTAAAATTTTCTTACATATTTCACCTCCAAATAATTGGAAAAAAGCGAGTGAATTATATAAACTTGGTTATAGTTAGAGTTATCGATGAACTCTTATCGAGCACAACTTTCATCATCATTTTTGACAAATTGTGCATTGTTTTCCATTTTTTATTCACTTTGATAGCTTTTGGACCCTGCAAAAACTGGAGCAGATCAAAACTTAAGATATTTCTTGCGACACTTTTGTACAATTCAATACAATTGATTGACTGCTAAATTCAGCATGAGTGTGTAGTAAACCAGCATTTCCTTTATACACGCCACAATATCTAAATCAAAAATATATAAGAGAGTAGGAGAATTTTTTTGTGTCAAAAAATCTTAATAAGACTACGAACACTGCTCACCGCTGCGCAATTTGCTCTTCATACATTAATTTCTATAGCCATTCATTATGAGTTAGACGAACAGTAATCATAAATGTTGATAATTGAATGTTATTACTACTCACTACTTGTGAGTGCTACTAAAAGACGGTTTTTTTTTGGAAACCGTAGCTCGAACTTAGCATTATGTATTTTTTTTCACAAAAACAAAATTTCATGGGTTACGCTTTCTCGAAAGCGCGAAAGTATCGGATTACCCATAGCTTAGCTGGCCAAATAGCTCAGTTACTTCATTGAAAAAGCACTAAGTGTAAATTTGAACTGCATCGAGGGCTAAACAATTTTGAACATGCTCGTCGCTCTTTCTAAATATTCCATATTCTGAGGGTAGGACCGATAAGTGCGGAAAACACATGGCTTCGTTCTGCATCTTCCATATCAGACAATTGTTTCATCTGTCTGGGTATACACTAAAGATCCAGATATGAACTAGCAGGGGGAATGCATCGTAATCTCACATATTATGACACTATATATATATATATATATATATCCAGGTAACACAGTTGATTTACAGGTGCAAATATAGTTTATATATATATATATATATATATATAATTATGATCCTGATGTAAATGCTACAACACAAGTCCGTGTGATCTAATTATAAGAGGCGTTTTCTCTGTCGAAGGTTCTTTTGTACTTAGTGCGCCTAAAATCTAGAATTTGGTGAATTTTCAAGGTGACGCAATAGCAGTGCTGCTGAATACGTTGTGGGCATTTCCTTCCACGCTCTGATAAAGACATAACCGTTGAAACAGTTGTGTGAATGAACAATATTTCATAAGCCCTACACGCCCTACACTGGATTTTTGAAGTGGGATACCACCAGGCAGAGATTACATGGACACGTAATGCAGCTCCTGCATGAAAATAACAATCTCATACACTGTCTCATGTCATGTGTAGTTACGAACCATATCCGCTTGTCGGCGGTATCTCATCATTCCTTACCAGCTTCTCTAAACATGCTAGTTTCGAACAACGTTTTATAACTTTACTTTTCTCGTTTGAAAAGGAAGAGAGGATAAATGGAATTTTGCTTCCGTTAAAATTGCCGATTTAACATTTGCCTTTCCCTAAATCTATATCGCGAAGCTACAGTTCCATATCCATTATAAATGGCTTCCAAATATAAACCCACTGATGTAGAGCGATGTTCAAAACTTTCGCGTCAGGCGGGACTAGGACCCGCACCTCACTCTTTCCGGAATGCGTGCTCTATCCGTTCCACTACTGACGCCCATTTTGCACATCGGTCTTTCAGATAGATGC